>PVJD01004671.1:0-131428 GCA_004026545.1 Mormoops blainvillei
TTGACCCATTCATTGTTTAACAGCATGCTGTTCAGTCTCCATGAGCTGAATGTTCTTGAGTTTTTTCCTTGAGGTTGGTTTCTAGTTTTAAGCCCTTGTGGTCTGAGAAAATGCTTGATATGATTTCAATTTTCTTAAATTTGTGGAGGCTTGTTTTATGTCCTATCATGTCATCTATCTTTGAAAATGTTCCATGCACATTTGAAAAGGATGTGTAGTTTTCTTCTTTTGGATGAAAGTTTCTATACATATCAGTTAAGTCCATTTGATCTAATGAATGGTTCAGTTCCACAATATCCTCATTGATGTTTTGTTTGGATGATCTATCCATTCTTGACAGTGGGGTATTGAAATCCCCTACTATCAGTGTGTTGCTGTCTATATCTTTCTTGGACCCCTTCAGGATTTTCCTTATATATTTGGGTGTTCCTATCTTGGGTGTATATAGGTTTATAATGTTTATGTCTGCTTGATGGATTCTCCCTCTGAGTATTACAAAGTGTCTTTCTGTGTCTCTTTTTATGGCCTTTGTTTTGAAGTCTATTTTGTCCGATATGAGTACTCCTACCCCAGCTTTTTTTTCCTGTCCATTTGCTTGGAATATTTTTTTCCAACCCTTTACTTTCAGTCTATGTAGGTGTTTTGTTCTGAGGTGGGTCTCTTGTAGGCAGCATATGTGCAGGTCATGTTTTCTTATCAATTCAGTTACTCTATTTCTTTTAATTGGAACATTTAAACCATTTACATTTAAAGTTATTATTGATAGGTACTTATTCATTTTTTTCCCTTTGTACTTGTGTTCCTCTCCCTCTCACACTTTTTTTTTTCATCTTCTTAGAGCAGACCCTTTAGCATATCTTGCAAGGCTGGTTTGGTGGAGGTGTATTTTTTTAGCCTTCCATATTAATTGAGAGCCTTGCTCTGTAGAGCAGTCTTGGTTGCAGGCCTTTTCCTTTCAATACTCAGAATATTTCTTGCCATTCCCTTCTGGTTTGTATTTTGCTATTTAAATTACTTTTAAAATCTAACAATCTTATTAAGCTGGAAAATAGATCTATATTCTTTTTCTCTTCTTTTAACTCTTTTCCCTCTCCTAGTTTTTTCTTTTCCTTTTTTCTTCTCCTCTTTCTCCCCCTCACTTTTACCTCTTCACCCTCCTTCTTTCCCACCCTCTTCCTCTTCCTTCTTTTACAAATATCTCAATCTTAGCATCTTTGTCTCAGTAGGTCAATTATCTCTAACTGCCATTACCAAGTTCTTGATGGCTGATGTTCACAGCCTTCTATCAAAGTGTGACCAGGTATATAGATTTAAAAAAAATTTTTCCATGTAGCTCAAAGCTGTTTGAAACACTCTTAATCACTGTTTCATAACGACAATAACAATCACACTCATTTTACTGATGGAAAAACCAAGCCAACAAAAGATAAATGCTCAAATTAAAAGTTAACAGAGGACCTCTTAGAGGTAGGAAAGAATAGTGGTTTTGTGAAGAGTTTAATTTGGCTGAGAAGAGATATTTCTATGAATTGTGAAAAAATAGTAAAACCCTTTTTAAGAATCAATGTTCTATGAAAAGGTATTGACATAAGAAAAAATATAAATGGACATTTGTTGTATAAAATATATTCTCTGTATCTATAATAATTCTGTTATTTCTTTTGGCACTAATTGGTTCAGGTTTTCCTCTAATTTAGTCTGGGCTTTCTCTCACTGTTGTCTATAATTGAAGTTTTTGATGTTGTTTATATTCATTATAGTTATCAGATACCAAGGATGAAAATAGAAGCAGAATCACAAAGTACTAGATGTACCAGAGACTTTTAATTTTTTCTAGAATTTATTGAGTATTTTCTTACTTCATATTCATCATTTCTGGGAACATAAATGAAAAAAAAAAAGACTCTAGGTGCTGTAGGTTATACCAAGAAGTAAAAGCCTATGTTTTCTTTCCCACCAAATGCTTTTTTAAAAACTTGTTAATATTTTAGTTGAATTACAAACACAAAATATTACTGCTAAAATAATTATACAAGGTCTGTCCAGAAAAATCCCAACCATTGTTAATATAATGAGAATGGTTTGCATGACATTGATGTAACCTGGCAGCCAAGGAGAGTGGATAGGAATGTACATGAGTGAACAATGACAACTTCACTGTACTAATCATTGAGGGTGGTAGATGTTGTTGAGTGACCATGTGACTGTGTGGCCATCACATTCCAAATGAGCACAATTAATATTTGACAAAGGAAGCAAGCTCATACAATGGGCTAAATATAGTTTATTCAATAAGTGGTATTGGGAAAATTGGACAGATACTTGCAGAAAAATGAAACTAGACCACCTTGTTACACCACACACAGAAATACATTCAAAATAGATCAAAGACTTAAATGGTAGCCTTGAAACCATAAAAATCATTGAAGAAAACATAGGCAGCAAAATCTTGGACATTGCTTGAATAAACTTTTTATTAGCTATATCTCCCCAGGCAAGGGAAACAAAAGAAAAAGTAAACATATAAGACTTCATCAAACTACGAAGCTTTTGCACAGCAAAGGAAATTGTCAACAAAATAAAAAGACAACCCACAGAACAGGAGAACATATTTGCTGATATATCTGATAAGGGGTTAATATCCAAAATTTATAAAGTACTTATAAAACTCAACACCAAAAAACAAACAACCCTATTAAAAAATGGGTGAAGGACCTGAATAGACACTTCTCCAAAGAGGACATTCAGATGGCCAATAGACATATGAAAAGATGCTCAATATCACTAATCATCAGAGAAATGCAAATTAAAACCACAATGAGATACCATCTCACACGTGTCAGAAGGGCTATGATCAATAAATCAAAAAACAGTAAGTGCTAGAGAGGATGTGGAGAAAAGGGAAACCTTTTGCACTGTTGGTGAGAATGTGGACTAGTGCAACCACTGTGGAAAAGCAGTACGGAGATTCCTCAAAAAATTAAGGACCCAGCAATCCCACTTCTGGGAATATATCTGAAGGAACCCAAAACACTAATTTGAAAGAACATAAGCACTCTTATGTTCATTGCAGGATTATTTACAATTGTAAACATATAGAAGCAGCCCAAGTGTCCATCAACAGATGAGTGGATAAAAAACTGTGGGACATTTACACAATAGAATTCTACTCAGCCATAAAAAAGAAAAAAATTTTACCCTTGCAACAGTATGGATGGACCTGGAGAACATTATGCTAAGTGAAATAAGCTAGTCAGAGAAAGACAAATACTATATGATTTCACTCATATGTGCAACCTAATGAGCAAACAGAGCTAACAAGCAAAACAGAGACAGACTCATAGATGGAGAACAGATGACAGCTAGTAGGGGGGATTAGGGAGTAGAGGGATCAAGCAAATAAGAAAATTGACTCATGGAAGTGGACAACAAGGTGGTGATGGCTGGGGGTAGGGGACTACAAGGAGACTAAATAGTAATGGAAAAAATATAATAAAGATTATATATTAAAGAAAAGACAGCAATCAGAGCAATGAAGCCTGCATCAAATTTTGCATTAAGCTTGAACATTCCTCCATGGAAACTATTTGGATGATTCAGAAGGTTACAGCTATAGGTAGCTGCTGATTGACAGTTTCATCACGACAAAGTGCCTACTCAAGCCTCACGTCTCATGCAGAACTTTTGTTGAAACATCAAATCATTCAGGTGACTCAGCTTGCCTACAGCCCAGATTTGGTTCCCTGCAACTTCTGGCTTTTCCGAAAAGTAAAATCATCTTTTAAAGGGAAGAGATTTGAGACCATTGATGAGATTCACAAAAATATGATGGGGCAGCTGATGGTGATTGGGAGAACTGTGAGAGGTCCCAAGGATCCTACTTTGATGGGGACTGAGGTGTCATTGTCCTATGTACAATGTTTCTTGTATCTTCTTCAATAAATGTCTCTATTTTTCATATTACATGGCTGGATACTTTCGGATAGACCTCATATTAATATTGATATTAATAATTCTGTTATAATTAATTTTTAAGCATGTCCTAGGTGGAAAAGGTAAATCTCCAAATTTCAAGAGTAAGTATAAAATCAAATGGCTTAAAGAAGAACAAAGAAAAATTAAAACGTAGGAAAAGAAAAAGGAGGGGATTTCCAACCAAGATGGAGGTGCAGGTAGATATGCTTTTCTTCCTTGTACAACCAAAAGAGGGACAACCACCAATTTAAAATAAAAAACAACTAGACCTGCGAGAAAATTGAACTGTACAGGAGTCCAACAACCAAGGAGTTAAAGAAGAAACATTCATCCAGACTGGTAGGAGGGGCAAAGATGGGCAGCAGCGGGGAGAGGACGTGTGGCAAGGTGATGGACCTGGCAGTTGAGGCAGTAGTTGGCTGATCAGGAGGTCCCACCTTTGTGTGTGGACAAGGCAGGGGGAACAACTGGGGAGTAAGGCAAACCAGGCAACCCAGGGTTCCAGTGTGCAGAAATAAAGCCTCAAACCTTCTGGCTGTAAAAACCCATGCGGGTTGTGGTGGTGGGAGAAACTCCCAGCCTCACAGGAGTGTTCACTGGAGAGATCCATAGGGATCTAGAATGTACACAAGCCCACCCACCTGAGAATCAGCACTAGAAGGGCCCAGTTTGCTTGACAGTAGTGCGGGAAGTGACTGAAAGTAGGGCAAGAGCCAAACAAGGCATTGTTTGCTCTCAGACCCTCCCATACATGTGGCACCACAATGTAGCAAAGTGGGCACCCGGCGCTTGAAAATACCTAAGGCTCCACCCCTTACAACATAACAGGTGCACCAAGACAAAAAAATATGGTCCAAATGAAAGACCATATCAAAACTCCAGAAAAAGAACTAAGTGATGAGGGGATAGCCAACCTAACAGATGCAGAGTTCAAAACACTGGTAATCAGGATACTGACAGAAATGAGTGAGTATTGACACAATATAGAAGAAGAAGTGAAGGCTCTGCAAAGTGAAATGAAGACAAATATACAGGGAACTATCAGTGAAGGGAAGGAAACTGGGACTCAAATCAATTATTTGGAACAGAAGGAAGAAATAAACATTGAGCCAGAACGGAATGAAGAAATTAGAATTCAAAAAAAATGAGGAGAGGCTTAGGAACATCTGGGACAACTTTAAATGTTCCAACATCTGAATCATAGGGGTGCCAGGAGAAGAGGAAGAACAAGGAATTGATAACTTACTTGAAAAAATAATGAAGGAAATTTCCCCAATCTGGCAAAGGAAATAGACTTTCAGGAAGTCCAGGAAGCTCAGAGAATCCCCAAGAAATTGGACTCAAGGAGGAACACACCAAGGTACATCATAATTAAATTACCCAGGATTAAAGATAAGGAGAGAATCTTAAAAGCAGCAAGACAAAAGGAGGCAGTTACCTACAAAGGAGTTCCCATAAGACTATTAGCTGATTTCTCAAAAGAAACCTTAGAGGCAAGAAGGGGCTGCAAAGAAGTATTCAAATTTATGAAAAGCAAGGGCCTAGATCCAATTTACTCCTACAAATCTGTCACTGAGAATGGAAGGGCACATAAAGTGTTTCCCAGATAAGGTCAAGCTAAAGGAGTTCATCCCTTTATTATTATCCATTATTTAATAAGTTCAAGCCCTTATTATATGAAATGTTAAAGGGACTTATCTAAGAAAAAGAAGATGAAAACTAGAACAGTAAAATGACAACAAACTCACCACTAACAACTGAACCTAAAAAAATAAAAACAAACTGAGTGAACAACTGGAACAGGAACAGAATCACGGAAATGGAGATCACATGGAGGGTCATCAACAGGGAAGGGGAGAGTGGAAAATGGGTGAAAAGGTACAGGGAATAAGAAGCATAAATGGTAGACACAAAATAAACAGGGGGAGGTAAGAATAGTGTTGGAAACGGAAAAGCCAAAGAACTTACATGTATGACCCATGGACATGAACTATGTGGGCGGAATGCTTGTGGGAGGTGTAGTACAGAGTGGAAGGGGATAAAGGGGAAAAAGTGGGACAACTGTAATAGCATAATCAATAAAATATATTTTAAAAAATAAAAAACAAAAAAAAGGAACAATTTCTATTTTTCCTTTTGGAACTGCGAATATCAAGGTCAAGTTCTCTCCATCTCTCTCTCTTTCCCTGACACACTGTCTGAATAAACCCCATGTGGTAGAAACTTTCACTTACATTGTCTAATTTAATCTTTACAATAACCCCATGAAATATGTCTGATTATTCTGAGATTGGTTCTCCATGTAACTTGTTAGAAGTCTCAGAGCTGAGAAACAGCATGGCAGGGATGCACAACCAATGTCCTCTGACTCCAGTCCTCCTCCTGCTGTATCATGCTGTACCTTCTATTGTTCAGTTCCAATTGCATAATTCCATTTCTATGGTAACTATGACTGTTAATAGCTTTTGAGAGATTTCCCTCCATGTTTTCTATTAGGCTTCTGTCTGAGCTAAATTATTAACAATCAATTTTCCCCATGTTTGGAAATTTCTGTTATTATAGTGACATATCTGTGCTTGGAACAGTTCCTTAACTCATGAAAACTGTGGTCCCTGATGATTGTGGTGCTGTGAAAGCATGAGTCATGAATACTTCCTCAACCAGGGCACTGAAGGCACTGTGTGACTGTATGGAAGGCATATCTTTGGACGCTGTAGGGAGCCCAGAAGTCCCAAAGTGTGGCTGAGAGAAGAAACCTTTGCTATTTCTGGAATCTATTAGCAATAAATGCATTAATTCTATTCATATATATATATATGAATATATAGAATTGTGTGTATATATATGTATACATACATATATATATAAAATTAAAACGTTGTGAAATTTTCCTCAATGTGATGAGGGAAGGGAAGTAAGGGAGAAGTTCAGAAATTTACATAGCATAGATTATATCTCCTTACCAGAGAGGCACTATATTTGACCATATTTTTTTCCATGGATAAAGTATTGCCCATATTCTAACTAGAATCTGAAATAAAATTGTATTTCAGCAAAACAATCCATGTTCTGTTGTGACCAGTGATCACAGGAGAGTGCAAGGCAGGTATTCACTATAGAGAGTAGAGTCTGGGGTAGAAAACTTTCAAGCTAGTCATGCATTGCTCCTTTGGGGCCTCTTAATATCTGAATTTCTCTAAATTGAGTGTATCACTGAAAGTGTACCTTTTGTCAAAGACAGACCCAGTGAGTACAATTATATAAGTTCTAATGATGAAAATAAAACAGTTTTAAAACATTTTCTCAGTTAACTTTTTTGAAAAGAAAAACATTATTTGAGAACTAAGCTGTCATTTTTAGTCGAAGCAGAATCCAGATGACTTGGGTGAGTGGGCAGGGGATGAGCAGCAGAGAGATGGGTTAGTCACTCATGTACTCTAACTGTGCCTCGAACAGCTGGTTCTGTTGGGTTTTAATGGAGAGTGGGAAAATATTTTAAGGTTTTAAAAATTTCTGTGATTACTTGAGCAATGTTCTAGGTTTAACATTGAGTAAAAAGTGCCACTATTAATATTCTTCTAAATAATAAAGCAATAATGGAAATCTACTTTTTATTTGTAATACTTTTACAGAGTACTATGTAAATTCAGTGCTATTAAGATTCTAACACCTTACACGTCTGAGAAGAAATACAACCTGTCTCTATCTTCTCTTTTATATTACTTTTTTTCACTAGAAAAATAATAATTTGTCCACATTTTGATGGTTATTGTTTCATTTTCCTTTCAGAACAGCCACATCATTATATGTGCATATATCCATATACATATTTGGAGGAGTCTTGTTTACTATTAATCTATAGAATATGGAAGGATGCTCTAAATGCCAAATTATTTAAAATCAATTTATGCTTAAATATCTCTCATTCAATAATAATGGTTGTTTTTAGAGAAAAAAAGAAAAATTAAGAGAAAATTTATTTAAAACATACCTCCTTTTTGTTCAAAAGCAAAGACACATTTTAAAAGTGTTCTCTTCATACTTTAGAAATGGGTGCTTTGGGTTTGGAAAGTAAACGTGAATAGACAATAAGCAACAAGGGTAGGAATATTAGACTTGATGTTAACTATGTGGATAATGTCAGTGATGTGACTTCACTGGTCAACTTGGCTGAAGATCAGGCAAAGAAAGATCCAGTGTCTTGAGACATAGCCTAGAAACACCTCTACATTAAAATATAGTTGATTGTTTTTCAGGAATGGAAACATAAGTAGTTTCCAATGGAAAATAAGTAGTAGATAAACTACTTATTTATATCCCATTGTGTTAATGTTTTAGACAATATGGAAATGCAAGCATAGTTAATGAGATATCAAACAAATACTTAAGTAAATAAACAAATAATTGAAAGCTATAGATAATTTTTGTAGAAGAAAATGTATACAACGCTGTGAGAAAGTTAAAGAGGGAGCATTTTGAACCTGCAACTCAGGGAAGCTTCATAACAAGTGAGAGCTAAGATCTTTAAGGACATACAGATGCAAAACAAGTGGAATTTTTGAGCAGTAGTAGCTAATAGACATAGTCTTATTGTATTCACATGTGATTTATCCAATGAGCTAATTTTATTTATAGTTGAGTATAAGTAACTTGCCCAAGATCACAAAGCTGTTAAATGATAGACCCATGATTCAAACTCAAATAGCCTAACTCAGAGATTCTATGCTCCCAGGCACCATGCTGTGAAAGATGGAGAAAAAATGGTGGAAGACTCCAGTGGAAGAAAGAATATTATGCAGGCCCTAGCTAGCTTGCTTAGTTGGTTGGAGTGTCATCCCATATACCAAAAGGTTGTGGGTTTGATCCCCAAAAGAGATGCATATAGTAGGCAGTAACCAATCAATGTTTCTGATATTGGTGTTTCCCTCTCATATTGGTGTTTCTCTCTCTCTCATTCTCAAATCAATGAAATATCCTTGGGTGAAGATTAAAAAAAAAAGGATATTATGCAGGATTGTGATGGAAGTTCCATTGACAACTGCCTTATTGGCCTTTGTTCTGTTCATTCAAAGAATAATAGCAAGAAAATTCTGTGTTTGTGTTTGTGTGTCTATCTCATCTACAAGTTCCAAGTACAGTGAAAATTAAAAAGTGCTGCATGAGGATACCTATAACAGATTCATTTAAAGTCAAACTCCTCATGCATATCTACAAGGCCCGACATGATGACTTGGTACTTCTTTTATTCCTTTGACCAGTTTACTACTATTCCATGCTTCATTTGCTTTATTCTATCTATCTTTTATTTCTTGAACATGCAAGTCCTGCTTTTACCTATGGCCTTTGCATTTGTCTTTCTACCTGGGACATAATTCTCCTAGTTGTCCTTATGTGTAATTCCCTCACTTCCTTCAAGTCTTGGATTAGTATTACATTCTCAAAGATATCTTTCTTATTCTGCAACCAACCTGATGCTAGGTACTCACCATCACACTAATTCCTTCTACTTTTTATTTTTTTCCCTCTCACTACACTGATTAGTTCCTAAGAAAAATGTGCTGATTTATTATGTTTATTGATTACTACATATTGAGTATTTTTCTTTCTCTACTAAATCTTCAAAGGTGTAAGTATCATTTTGTTCTCTAATTTATCCCTGGTAATCTAAACAGCAAAAGGCTACGTGTCATGTGTAATCAGTATCTGTGAAATTAATAAAGAGAATGATTATGCAATATATTTTGGGCAAATACATGTCATCAAATATATGAGGTACACTTTGATGTGTCATATCAATATTTCCTAGTTTGGCATGTTGATTTTTGAGTGTGAAGTAGACTTCAAGAACATCCTTAAGATCACTTGATACAATTTAGTGGCAAGTGAAGCAGGGCTGAATATCTGTAGACAAACCATTTATGTGTCAGGGTGGGAAAGAAATGGTTGATATCATGCAACTCTGAAGGTACTAACCTTAGTCAACTGGAGAGCTCTAAATGTTAAAACATCACTTGAAGAACATGTAAGGTATTATGTTTTATCCAGCCAGGTGAACTTCTTGTTAGTGTAAAAATGAGATATACCTCCAGAACAGAGTTTTGGTGAGAAAGCATTAAAATACAATGGCTACAAGTTGTCTGCCAAAATATATCAGTAGGATGTTTTAGGGGAATACAATGCTCTAATTGAGTGCAGTTAACAAAGTTCAATACAATTTTAAAAGAAATTTTCATTAACTGTGTATTAGAAATGGCAAGGAATGAGAATGTTTTAAAATCAGATTTTTTTCAAGGCACAATAAAAAGCAAGGAAAAATGCACTCTGAAGTGACAAAATGAACATTGGAATCAGACTCATTGCTCAGGTACAACATATTTTGGAAATATTGGCTAGGGTATTTAAAATGACTACAATTAATACATACAGTTCTGTAATGGAAAAAATGGACTACATGAAAAAACAGATGGGTAATGTAAATAGAGAGATTAAACTCTGAAAAGAATCAAAAGGAAATACTGCAAACCAAAAACACTGTGAGGAAAAAATGAAGAACGCCTTTTATAGTCTTATCACTAGGCTAGACATGGACAAAGACATACTCCTTGAGATTGAAGATATGTCAATAGATAATCCCTAAATTGAAATATATAAAAGAAAAAAAAGACAAAAATAGTACAGAATATTAAAGAATGGTAGGACACTAATACAAAGTGTAACATGTATAACTGGAATAATAGAAGGAAAAGAAAGTGAAAAAAGATACAAAAAAATATTTGAAATACTAACTGATATTTTTTAAAAAATTACTAACATGAAATCACAGATCCAGAAACTCTGAGAACACCAAGCAGAATAAAAAAATCTATCCCAGATTTTATTCAAAACCAAACAAAAGAGAAAATAAACCTTGATGGACTCCAGAGAAAGATAAATCACATTACTTATAGAAGGACAAGGATAAGAATTACATCAAATTTCTTGTTATAAACTGTGCAGTAGAGAGATAGTGATCTAATATATTTAGTGTTAAAAAATCAACTTAGGTTTTTATGTTTAGCAAAATTATGCCTTGAAAGTAAAGAAAAGAAAACTTTCCCAGATAGAGAAAAACATAAAGGTTATTCATCCTCCAAGAAGACAACATTCCTTAATGTGTGTGCACCTAACAGATCATGAAAATACAAGAGGCAAACACTGATACAACTCCAAGGAGAAATAGACCAAACCACTAGTTTAGTTGGAGACTCCAACATTCTATTTTCAGTAATTGATAGATCCAGCAGGCAGGAAATTAGTAAGGATGTAGATGAACTCACCAAAGCATTAGTCAACTTGATCTAATAAACATTTATATGACTACTTTACCCAACAACAGCAGAATACACATTCTCATCTTCATTGGAACATTTGCCAAGCTAGATCAATCATAAATTACATCCTAAATTTGAAAGGGTTGAAATCACACAAAGCATGTTCTAAAATTAGATTGGAATTAAAAATAAATAGCAGAAAGATAACTGGAACATCCTAATATATTTGGATATTGAACAATACACTTGTAAATAACACATGAATGAAAGAAGTCTCAAAAATATTAAAATATTTTGAACTACTTGGAAATTAAAATACAACTTAGCAAAATTTATGGGATAAAATGTAAAAAGTAGTTAGAGAAAAATTTATAGCATTGAATGCAAGTATTAGAAGAGGAGAGAGATCTAAAATCCATAATTTAGGTTTCATCAATAGGAAACTGAAAAAGTAAGAGCAAGTTAAGCCTAAATCAAGTGAAAGAAAAGAAATAATAAATATTATAGCAAAATTCAGTGACATTGAAATAGAAAAACAATAAACTCAATAGCAACATAAAGGTCATTTTTTGAAAAAAATCAACAAAATTAATAAAGTTCCAGCCAGCGTAACCAAGAGAAAAAGACACAAATATTGATACCAAAAATAAAAAAGGGTTATTATTAATGATTCCATAAATATTAAAAGAATAATAAGAAAATATTATGAACAACTTTAAGCCCACAAATTTGGTACCTTAGATGAAATGGATTAATTCCTTGAAAGACACAAACTACCAAAACTTACATAAGGTAAAAATAGATAAGGTGAATAAGCTTACATGTAATAAAGAAATTGAATCAATAGCAATTTTCAAAAAATGCACTGGCCCAATTGGTTTCATTGGTAAATTTTACCAAACATTTATGGAAGAAACAATATCAATCCTCTACAATTTCTTTCACAAAATAGAAGCACAGGGAACACTTTCTAATTCATTCTAAGGCTAGCATTATTGTTATGCCCAAAGCAGATATACGGTAAACATTCATATGCAGGTTTTTGTCTGAGAAAGTTTGTAAGTCAATTTGGTAAATTTCTAGGAGCCCAAAAGTTTTATCATATAGTAATATTATATTTAGCTTTGTAGGAAACTACTAACCTATATTTAAAATGTATGTCCAATTTTCCATTCCCACAAGCATGAGAATTCCTTTTCTTAATTTCAGTTTTGATGTATAAAAAGAAAAACAAATACTGCATTGTATCACTGATATGTGAAATGTAAAAAGAAAAAATATCAAACTCAGAGAAACAGAGAGTAGAAAAATGGTTTCTGGGGTTGGGTGTAATGGGCTAAGGGAAATAGGGAGAGGGTGGTAAAAGAGTACAAATTTTCAGCTACAAGATGAATAAGGTCTGAGGATTTAATGTAAAACGTGGTGACTATAATTGCTAACACTGTATTGTACAGTTAAATTTGCTAAGAGAATAGAACTTAAATGCTCTCTTGATATATATGATATATATGACATGATGTGTATGTTAATTAACTAGATGGCAGTAATCTCTTCACGATGTACATGAATTTCAAAACACCATAATTTACACTTAAATTTCTTTAAATTTTACTTATTAATGGGAGTTTCTCTTGCTCTGCATCCTTGCCTCAATTTTGTAATGCCAGTTTTCCAAATTTTAGCCATTTTAATAGCAGTAGGGTTACATGTCCAGGTAAATTCTATGGTGATTTTAGAATCCATCTTATACCATCTTACAAAGGTTAATTTACCTTGGTAGTCAAAAGAAGAGGTAGTGCTCCTGTGATACAATGGTTAAGTAGATTCATGGAAGATAGCACAGAAATCCAAATTGAAATATGGAATTGAACTATTCTATTGGGAAGTGAAAAATTCATTGGGTAGTGTTAATAGAGATGACATTGCCAAAAAAATGCTTAGTGAAGTTGAAGAGAGAGCAATAGAAGTACAGTAAATCCTCACTTATGTTGTGGATAGGTTCTTGGAAACTGTGACTTTAAATAAAATGACATGTACAAAGCCAGTTTTACCATGAGGTAATTGACATAAATGAGAATTAAGTTCTTATGCATATTTCTGGTCACAGTAACACCACCAAACTTTTAAATAAAAATCCAAAACACTTCTAATATTGAATCAAGATGGCAGAGGAGTGAATGCAAGTCACACTGACCTCCTCCCAGGACCAACCTGGAATTACAACTAAATTGAGGAGAAATCACCCAGAGCATACAACTGAACAATAGTGAGAGAGAAGTCTTACAACCTCAGACAGACAGAAGAATCAGCTTCAGCACAACCTGACTGGTAAGGAGTGCAGTGGAGATTCAAGAGGCTGGCTGGGTACCCTCAGGCAGAGGTGCCAGAGGGATATTTAAGCAACGAGTTTGATCCCCCTGAGAAGAGCAGGGTCTAAACTGTAAGTAGGTATCTCCAGCCTATAGCACCTGGGCCCAAAAAGTACCGATAATAATCAGCTGTGAAAAGCAGCAGGGCTACTCTCTGTCAGAGATGGGTGACTGGAGGCTGAAAAAGCTAATTAAAGAGCCAATGCATAAATTTTCATTTGCAGCCACTTACCCTGGGCTCCAGGAAAGGTGAGGCAGAGTGGGCTACAGATGCCAGAGGAGAGGCTGGGGATGAGGCTTTGGGGAGAAAACTGAGAAAGTAGCCACCGGGATCCTGGTGCTGGGCCATTCCCCACTTGGCAGCAGCCATCTTGCTCAGGCAGACCACTCCCCTGAGCAACAGCCTAAGAGGAAACAGCCCCGCCCCCAGGAGGGATTGTGCACTGGCCCTGTGGTGCTTAAGCGTGACTGCTGATGCAGCGTGGCAGCCACAAACAGTAGATCCCTGCAAAGATGGTGGGGGCAGGGGCAGAGTGGATGAGAGGTGCCTGAGGAGAGACTGGGGATGGAGACTTTGGGGAGAGAACTGAGAGAGTAGCCTCCAAGATCCCAGTGCTGAATCATCCCCCATAAGGCAGCAGCCATCAAGCTCACACAGACTGTTCCACTCTAAGCAGCAGCAGCCTGAGGGGAAACATTAGCCCAAAAATGAGGAGGGATTCTGCCCCACCCTGTGGCACTTAACCCTGACTGCTGAGCACAGAGTGACTAGATTGACAACAGAAATAGACAGGCACAGACAGCAGATCCCAGGAAGCCTTGAACAGAGTGCCTAAGGTCAGGTGGTAATCAACATCTGACATCACCAGAGATGGATCTAGAAAGAAAAAACAGCGGTAAATAATAGAGGTACCAAGATGAAATCCACTGTGGTCTCCATGATTTGTGATATTTTCTTTACTACTTAGCTTTTTAACATTCATTTCTTGTCCATCAAGTTGGTACATATTAAGTCACTAGATTTTCTACTATAGCTTTATTTCTCTCCTTTCTTATAATAGTCTTAATCTCTTTACAGCCTTATTGAGACTGGTTCATTTGCTGTTGATAGTGGGATTGCAGGGGACAGTCATTTTTTCACTTGTGGGTTTGTTTCCTGGGCTTTGTGGTTTTGCTCTGGCAGCCAAATAATGGGAAGACAAAGAAACAACCCCCAAACCAAAGGAAAGGAGGAATCCCCACAAAGACTACTAAATGAAATAGAGGCAAGTACACTATCAGATATTGAGATCAAAACAATGATTATAAGGAAGCTCAATGAACTTGTTGGGCTCCATGAAAATTACAAAAAACTACAGGGAAACTATGAGGAACTCACTGCAAAATATCAGCATGAAAAGGACATAGAAACTACCAACAAGAAACAAGAGGAAATGAAAAATATAGTTTCTCAATTGAAGAACACAGTAGAAGGAATCAAAAGCAGGCTAGATGAAGCAGAGGATCAAGTCAGCAAGCTGGATGATGTGGTAGATAAAAGCACCCAGAAAGAGGAAGAAAGTGAAAAAAAGGCTCAAAAAGAACACAGAGGGGTTAAGGGAAATGCAGGATAATAGGAAACATAATAATATCTGTATACTAGTAATACCAGAAGTAGAAGAAGAGAAGTAAGGGATAGAAAACCTGTTTGAAAAAATAATGATGGAAAAGTTCTCTAATTTGAGGAGAGAAAATGTCACACAAGTCCAGGAAGCACAGAGGGTACCAATCAAGAGGAATCCAAACAGACCCACTTTAAGACATCTCATAATTAAAATGGCAGATATCAAGGACAAAGAGAGAATCTTAAAGGCAGCAAGGGAGAAAGAGGAAGTAACACTCAAGGGAACCCCAATAAAGTTAGGAGCTGACTTCCCACAGAAACACTATAGGCCAGAGGGAATGGCAAGAAATATTCCAAGTAATGAAAAGCAAAGACCTGCAACCAAGACTACTCTACCCAGCAAGGCTCTCAATTAAAATGGATTACGAAATAAGGAGTTTCCCAGGTAAAAGAAGGGTAAAAGAATACACCTCTGCCAAACCAGCATTGTAAAATATGCTAAAGGGACTGCTTTATGAAGATGAAGAAAAAGAGTGAGAGAGAGAAGACCACAAGTGGAAAGAAAAAATGAATAAGTACCTATCAATAATAACTTAAAATGTAAATGGATTAAATGCTCCAATTAAAAGAAATAGAGTATCTGAATGCATAAGAAAACAGGACCCACAAATATGCTGCCTACAAGTGACCTACCTCAGAAAAAAGGACCTACACAGACTGAAAGTAAAGAGTTGGACAAAAATATTCCAAGCAAATGGACAGGAAAAAAAAGCTGGGGTGGCAATATTCATATCAGACAAAATAGACTTCAAAACAAAGGCCATTAAAGGGACACAGAAGAACGCTTCATAATATTGAAAGGAAGAATCCATCAACCAGACATAAACATTGTAAACCTATATGCACCCAACATAGGAGCACCCAAATGTATAGGGAATCCTGGAGGATTTCAAGAAAGATATAGACAGCAACACACTTATCCTAGGGGATTTTAACACCCCATTGTCAAGAATGGATAGGTCATCGAAACAAAATATCAATAAGGATATTATGGAATTGATCGATGCATTAGATCAAATGGACCTAACTGATATGTATAGAAACTTTCATCCCAAGAAGCAAACTGCACATTCTTTTCAAGTGCACATGAAACATTTTCAAAGATAGACCACATGATAGGACACAAAACAAGGCTCAACAAATTTAGGAACTGAAATCATATCAAGCATTTTCTCAGACCACAAGGACTTAAAACTAGAAAGGAACCTCGGGGAAAAAACTCAAGAACATTCAAACTCATGGAGACTAAACAGCATGCTATTAAACAATGAATGGGTCAATAGTGAGATCAAAGAAGAAATCAAAAAGTTTCTGGAGACCTATGAAAATGAACATACAACAGTCCAAAAGCTATGGGACACAGCAAAGGCAGTCATGAGAGGAAAGTTCATAGCAATGCAGGCCTACCTAAAAAAGAGAGAAACATTTCAAATAAACAACTGAACCCTATGTCTACAGGACCTGGATAAACAACAACAATCAAAGCCCAGAGAGAGCAGAAGGAAGGAAATCAAGATCTGAGCAGAACTGAATGGCACAGAGACTAAAAGAACAATTCAAAGGATCGATATATCCAGGAGCCTGTTTTTTGAAAAGATAAACAAAATTGACAAGCCTTTAAGCAGACTTATCAAGAATAAAAGGGAGAGGACACCAATAAATAAAAAGAAAGATGAAAGAGGAGAAATTACAACTGATACCACAGAAATACAAAGGATTGTAAGAAATTACTATGAACACTATATGCCAAGACTTTTGAAAACCTGGGTGAAATGGACCAATTTCTGGAAAAATATAATCTTCCAAAACTGAATAAAGAAGCAGCAGAAAGCCTGAACAGACTGGCAACAGCTGATGAAGTTGAAGCAGTAATCAAAAAAGTCCAGGCTCACAAAAGCACTGGACCAGATGGTTTCACAGTAGAATTTAGCAAAGTATTTCAAGAAGAGGTAACCCCCCTCCTTCTCAGGCTATTCCAAAATATCTGAGAAGAGGGAAGGCTCCCAAACACTTTTTATGAGACCAGCATCATCTTAAGCCCCAAATCAGATGAAGACACAACAAAGAAAGAAAACTACAGGCCTATGTCGCTGAGGTACATAGATGCTAAAATACTCAACAAAAAATTGGCATCCAGCAATACATTCCAAAGATCGTACGCCATGATCAAGTGGGATTCACCCCAGGGATGTAAGGATGGTGCAATATTCACAAATCAATAAACGTAATACATCACATAAACAAAAGGAAAGACAAAAATCACATGGTCATATCAATAGATGCAGAAAAGCATTTGATAAGGTACAGGGCCCATTTATGGTAAAAACACTAAGCAAAGTGGGAATAAAGGGGGCATACCTTAACATAATAAAAGGCTATATACGAGAAGCTACATCCAACATTATACTGAATGGGCAAAAACTAAAAGCTTTCTGACTAAAATCGGGAACAAGACAAGGATGCCCACTTTCACCACTTCTATTCAGCATAGTATTAGAAGTCCTAGCCACAGCCATCAGTCAAGAAAAAGAAATAAAAGGCTTCCAAATCAGAAAGGAGGAAGAAAAATTGTCATTGTTTGCAGATGACATGATAATGTACACAGAAAATTCTATAGACTCCACCAAAAAACTACTAGACCTAATAAGTGAATTTGGCATAACACCAGGATACAAAGTCAATATTCAAGTGTCAAAGGCATTTTTGAGTATCAACAATGGAATATCAGAATCAGAAATAGGGAAAAATCCCATTTACTATAACAACAAGAAAAATAAAGTACCTAGGAATGAACCCAACCAAGGAGGTAAAAAACCTGTATTCAGGAAACTACACAGCACTGAGAAAGAAATTAAGGAGGCACAAATAAATGGAAGCATACAACATGTTCATGGATTGGAAGAATTAACATCACCAAGATGTCCATACTACCCAAAGCAATTTATAGATTCAATGCAATCCCTATTAAAATACCAATGACATATTTCACAGATATAGAACAAGCACTTCAAAATTTATATGGAATAATAAATGACCCCAAATAGCAGCAATTTTGAGAAAAAAGAACAAAGTGGGAGGGATCATAATACTTGACATCAAACTATATTGTAAGACCATTGTAATCAAAACAGTGTGGTACTGGCATGAGAACAGACACATAAACCAATGGAACAGAATGGAGAGCCCAGAAATAAATCCATGTCTATAGTTAATTAATATTTGACAAAGGGGGCAGAAGCAAAAAATGATGTAAAAACAGCCTCTTCACAAATGGTATTGGGAGATCTGGACAATATATGCAAAAAAATGAAGTTCAATCGCCAACTTATAGCACACACAAACATAAACTCAAGGTGGATAGAAGACTTAAATATAAGTTGCGACACCATAAAAATCCTAGAAGAGAACATAGGCAGGAAAATCTCAGATAGTCCTTGCTACAATATTTTCACCAATATGTCCCCTAGGGCAAGGGACATGAAGGAAAGAATAAACAAATGGAACTTCATCAAAATAAGAAGCTTCTGCATGGCTCAAGAAAACATCAGCAAAGTGAAAAGGGAACCAACTGTATGGGAAAGTATATTTGCCAGTGATACCTTGGGCAAGAGTTTGATTTCCAAAATACATAAAGAACTCACCTGATTCCTATCTAGGAAGACAAACAGTCCAATTAAAAAATGGGCAAAGGACCTGAACAGACACTTCTCCAAGGAGGATATACACAGAGCCCAAAGACACATGAAAGCCATGGCATCACTAGCCATCAGAGAGATGTAAGTTAAAACCACAATGAGATGTCACTTCACACCAGACAGAATGGCCATCATAAACAAATCAACAAACAACAAGTCCTGGTGAGGATGTGGAGAAAAGGGAATCCTAGCTCACTGTTGGTGGGAATGCAGACTGGTGCAGCCACTGTGGAAAACAGTTTTGAATTTCCCTAAAAAACTAAAAATGGAAGTGCCTTTTGACCCAGCAATTCCACTGCTGGGACTGTACCCTAAGAACCCTGAAACACCAATTCAAAAGAACTTATGCACCCCAGTGTTCATAGCAGCACAATTTACAATAACCAAGAATTGGAAGTATCCTGAGTGCCCAAGAGAAAATGAGTGGATCAAAAAGCTATTGTACAGTTATACAATGGAATACTGCACAGTAGAAAGAAAGAAAGAGCTACACCATTCACAACAGCATGGATGGAACTGGAGAGCATTACACTAAGTGAAATAAGCCAGGCGGTGAAAGACAGATACCATATGATGTCAGCTAGAAGTGTAACCTAATCAACAAAATAAACATGCAAGCAAAATATAACCAACGACATTGAAATAAAAAAAAAGTGACAGTAACCAGAGGGGAAGAGGGAGGGGTATAATAGGGGAAAAGGGTTGGAAGGTTCATCAAGGAACATGCATAAAGGACCCATCGACAAAGCCAAATGGTGAAGGATTGAAGGTGGGCAGTGGGGAGGGGTGGTGCTGGGGAAAGTGGTGGTGGGAAAATGTTGACATGTGAATGATGGTATGGGGTGTAGTGTGGAGGGGTAAAGGGGAGAAAATAATGAGACAACTGTAATAACATAATCAATAAAATACACAAAAAGCACTTCTAACATTAATCATTGAAGTAAAGGTAAAGTACACATACATTTTGAAAAGATTAATAAAGATAAGTAAGATAATAGTTTTCCAACTTCCTTATTCCAGTTCAGGGTTTCAGGCGGCTGGAGCCTATTTGGGAAACTCTAGGTGGAAGACCGGAACCAACCCTGGACAGGATGCCATTCCATCAGAGGGCACAGTACGCCCACAGCCATACTCACTCCTACTGGGACAGTTTCGGCATGCCAATCTTTAGGACACACATTTTTAGGATGTGGGAGGAAACTGGAGTAGCCAGAGAAAACCCAAACTCCATACAGACAATGGCCTCAGCCTGGAATCTACTTTTTTTCTCATCAGTGTTACAATGAAATGACCTGTGTAAAACGATGTTATTCAAGGACAGGTTGCATGCAAAATGAAACATGAGAAGCATAAAAATCAATTTTTGTAGATAAATCTCTTTAAAGGTAAATGACTATACAAAGCAAAAGTAACAACAGTATATTGATGAATGTATTATCTTCAGAGATGATGGTATTTACCTATAAAACAACACAATACAAAAGCTGAGAGGAGGTAAATGAAAGCTTACTATTGTAACTGTCTTATATGATACCTGGGAAGATATATAGAAGTTGGACTGTGATAAGTTAAAAATGTAAAGTTCCATTCATAGCTCTAAAACAACCACTAACTATCATGTGGAAAAGAGATTGCTAAGAAGCCAATGTTATTAATATGAGTAAATTTTAAATAATAATGATAAAGAAATAATAAAATGAAATAACACTCAAGTATATAAAAAGGAAAAAAGACAAAACTGTAAAAAGTAACTGGAACATATATAAAATAGAAAGATAGTCAATTTTAACCAAACCATAATCAGGATATACGTTCATGGGCTAATTATCTAATTAAACACAGAGATTGTTGTATTAGGTAAAATATACATTGCAGGAAATAAACCACCTTTAAAAATAAAAACTCATATAGATTAAAAGTAAACATATAGAAAAAGAAAAATGATGCTAATAAGTTATTATTTAACTAAATTATGGCATATTAATTTACTAGTTTTGATATAGGAAATTATCATAAACATATATGCCTAACTCATAGACACAAACAATAGTGCAGTGATGACCGAAGGAAGGGGGCCAGAGGCTGGGTGGAGGTGGGTAGAGCGGGGAGAAATGGGGATATCTGTAATAGTGTCAACCATAAAAATAAAGGAAAAAATACATACAGATTGGAAAAGAAGAAATAAAACTCTGCCTTTGTGCAAATGGCATGACGGTCTGTGTAAAATATCCCAAGAAATATATTTACCAAAAATTCCTCCAATGAGTTCAGCAAAGTACAGGATATACAATAAACACCCAAAAATCAATTGCATTTCTCTATAGTTGCAGTGTACACATGGAAACTGAACATAAAAATACAAGCAATTGCTCAAATAATGAAACATATGAAACTAACAAAATGTAAAACAAAGTCAGTTTTGTTCATTTATAATTTTTTAAATAAAATCACCCAATCTGTTTTAAAATAAGCTGTTAGTTCTGTTGTTCTGTTCAAATCAACATACATTTCCCCACCCCAGATGCTTCTAAAATTTTTCTTCCTCTTCTATTTTTATCTTTTTTTATCCCAAAGTATCTTTATTATATAATGCTATTTAAAGTTTTTAAATTGTAACCCACATAGTTTTGTATTATCTCTTTAGAACATTGTTCATTTCTTACTTGCAGTCACTAGAAAACAGAGTTCACTTTGGCTTACAGGACCATACTGACGATACTGGATGCTAGATGTATTTTTAATGAAAAGTGAACACTAATTTCTTCTCTTCTCACTACTCTACCAATAACCGCTTTAATTTTATCTTACATTGATGTGTTTGGACCATTTATTGGTCTTTATTCTGCTGTGTAGAGAGAGTTTTTATATATATGGATTGATGTCCTTTATCAGTTTATAAATGTTCTTTGTGATTATCTCTTCAAATATTGCATCTCTTCAGTTCTCCCTTTTCCCTATCCTACTTGGACTTCAATTGCACATCTACAAGGCATTTTTATTGTATGTAATGTCCTTTGCTGTATTTTCCATTCTTGCATATTTGCATTTCAATTTGAGTATTTTCTATTAACTTAAATTCCAGTTCACCCCTTAGTCTTACCCTGTGTTTAATCTAATTTTAAACTCATCTAATGAATTTTGATTTTAGATATTTATTTTTAGTTCTAGAATTTTCATTGACTTCTTTCTATGGCTTCCAATTATTCAAATTCTCTAATTTTTTAACCTATTTACTACACTTTTTCTTCTATTATTTTGAATACACTAATCATTGTAATTATAATGTTATTTTTACTTCATAGAATAATCTGTGCTTATATTTTAGTTATCTATCTTTTTTCTTATTTTTTAATAACATCTATCTTTTGGTGTTTCTAGTGTTTTTCTATTAAATTGTGGATATTAGCATTAAAATTTTTAAGTTATAGAGGCTCCCCTAAAAGATGGTTTATCCTTTTCACTATCAGGGGTGTCCAACATTTTGGGGTCCCTGGGCAACACTGGAAGAGGAAGAGTTGTCTTGAGCCACACATTAAATACATGGTCACATGTAATCACAAAAAAATCTCATAATGTTTTAAGTAAATTTACAATTTTGTGTTGGGCTGTATTCATGACCATCCTGAGCTGTGTGTGGCCTACAGGCCACAGGTTGGACACTCCTGATAGTGGAGGTTAATTTCCTTAATCCAGTGTGTGTCTCAGGCGGGGCAAATCTGCCCTCTGGATGACAGGCAAAACATTGGGGTAGATCCAATTGTTCCAACTGAGGTAATTCTACTGGCACCTAGTGAGTGGAAGTCAGGATTGCTGCTAAACAACCTGTAGCACACAGGAAAACTCTCCACAGTAAAGGGTTTTATGGCCTCAAGTGTCAATAACACCAAGGTTGAGATGCCCTGCCTTAATCCAAACAGGGATTTTGTTAGGTTTAACCTGATCTTCATCCTTTGTAAGACATTCTATCTCTGCTTCATCCATAGACCTCTTGGATTAAAATTGAACCCTGATGATTCTCAGGATTTCTGATGCACTTATGTGAGATTTAAATTTAGAAATAATGGAGGTGGGCACAAAGACAATAGAATGCAAGGCTTCCATTTTGTGTGGGGAGATCTAGTGGTGCTAGAGCAGCTCTGGAGTACTTTCAACTGCTCTGATTCTAGAACCAGTGGTCAAAAACAAAAAATGACTTCTGTATCCTAGCTCCATAATTACTATGAGGACAGTAACTCCCTATATATACCAGTTTGTTGGTAATGTCTTGAGATTTATTACTGGTTGCCACATCAAAGGCTACTCTTACAGCCCTTTTCATGATTTCGTAAATACCCAATGCCTTATATTATTCCTATTTTTAAAAAAATAACCAGAGTGGTTTAATTATCTGCAATCAAATAATGACTGAGACACCAAATACCTATCATCATTGCATTCTGGGTGAAAAGATTTTTGAGAAACTCAAATTTCTCTCTGAGATTTAAAAAATAACCATTAGAAATGATGATAAAATTCTCCAAAACTTTAAAATATAAGGTTAAATAGTTATAACAGTGTTCCATGGGATATAACAGTTTTCTTTTTCTCCATCCACCAAATTAGAAAAAAATAACTAGGTATTATGTGCCCATAAAAAATACTGAACAGCATGATGTTTTCTACTTAATGTTGTTTCACTACATATAGCACTTAATTTAGAACCAGGCTCTTGCCTTAAGTCACATAAGAAATATTAGATAATTATTTTTGCTTAATGTCTTCTCTTTGAAATTTGAATAAACTGAATTCTTACCATCACCTAAAATATAAGATTTTG
The DNA here is from genome assembly GCA_004026545.1 of Mormoops blainvillei. Taxonomy (NCBI): domain Eukaryota; kingdom Metazoa; phylum Chordata; class Mammalia; order Chiroptera; family Mormoopidae; genus Mormoops; species Mormoops blainvillei. The sequence goes on from PVJD01004671.1 coordinate 23,829, forward strand.
CTCATACCAATGTCTCCAATTTCAATTCCTGCCACTTTCACACTCATTAATTGCACTGCAGCTACTCTATTCCTCTTTATGACCTTCAAATGTACCAAGTTCATAATATCTTTATGTCCTTGTACTAGTCATATTCCCTGCCCAGAAATTTCTTGTCCCCAGGCAATTGCATGGTTGTTTCTTTCAGGCCATTCCAATATCAGCTGAATACCACTCAACAAGACCTTGCTTAACAACAAAAAGTAAAGTAACTACCATCTTCCAGTCAAACTCTAGCATAATATTATTTTTTATTTGTTTCAGAGCACTGTCTCTTTTGAATATTATAGTATGTTCTTTCTCAATTTAATATTTTAACCTGCCTTTATCCACTTGAATATAACCACAAGAGACTGGGAATTTTACCTGTTTAACTCAAACACCTAAAATAGGGCCTGAAAACTGGATGTGCTTAGTAAATACAATATTTGCTAAATGACTAAGTCAGTGCATAAAAAATAAATGATTTAATTATTTCAAACTAGACTTTCTCTTTTCTTGCTTTTCTCACTCTTCTGTTCCATTCAGCAAACTATGTGCCTACTCAATAACCTCCTCATGGATGCTTTCACTTCCTGGTTGCGGAGAGTATAAATCACAGGATTCATCAAAGGAAAAATCACCGTGTGAAAGAGAGAAACTACTTTGTCAGCTGGTAAAGCTCTGAAGGGGCGAGTGTAGATGAAGATGGCGGGTCCAAACATGAGAAACACAATGATAATGTGTGTGGTGCATGTGGAGAAAGCTTTGTTCTTCCCTTTAGAAGACTGTCCCTGTACATGGCACAGGATGACTGCATAGGAGGCTAGGAGCCCCAGGAAGCACAGGAGGGTGAGCAGGCCACTGTTGGAGACCATCAGAAGCTCCACCACAAAGGTGTCTGTGCAGGCCAGCTTGATGACCTGCGGCACATCACAGAAGAAGTTATCCAGCTGGTTTGGGCCACAGAAGGGCAAGTGGAGAATAAGGGCCACTTGTACAATGGAATGAGTAAAGCCCCCAAGCCACAGAGCCAACAGCAAGGCATAGCAGGCTCTAGGGTTCATGACAGTTGAATAGTGTAAAGGACGGCAGATGGCGATGTAGCGGTCAAAAGCCATCACTACAAGAAGGAACATTTCCCCTGCTCCAAGGAAGTGCAAGAAAAAGAGCTGAGCGATGCAGCCCTTGTAGGAGATTACCTTCTTCTCTGAGAGGAAGTCTGCCAGCATCCTGGGAGCCACAATGAAGGAGTAGGATGCATCCAGGAAGGCCAAGTTTCCCAGAAAGAAGTAGAGGGGGGCTGTGAGGCCAGGGTCTGATCTGATGGTGAGAATAATGAGGATATTCCCAGGAAGGATGATGAGGTAGAAAATTAAAACTAGCACAAACACCAGGAGCTGAGCATCTTGAGACTGCGTCAGGCCAAGGAGGATGAATTCTGTCACCGCTGTGCTGTTCTCACCCTCCATCACTCCTCAGTCTACAGAATAACAAAGAACAAAATATGTGTTATAATCACATTTTTATTTATCCCATAGCTCTTATCCAAATAGAACAATATTTGCCATATCACACATTCCTTAGCTGAAAACAACTTACACCTCATAACTCTATTTTTTAGTTAACTTTTCTACCCTTTATTTTCTTGATTCCCCTAAGACGCTGTTCCTATAGCCACATTATTGTTCCCACTTTAGTGTGTCTACGTAATGTTGCTTCTATAAGACTCTGAGCTACTTTGCTTGAGGTATGTTAGAAATTTCCTGATTAAAGCAAAGCTTAGCCATTATCAAGATGCACAGGCTTTGTTGTTGTTGTTAGTGGGGGTGTGCTGTCCCTAATGTTTAGGTTAGTTGCTGAGTTTGGGTCCCCTGCCTTCATCCCCACAGAGCAAAGTGCTTTTGCAGGTGCTTCCTCCTTCAGTTCCTGTAGAATGTCTAATTCCTGGCTGGTAGCGACATGCCTTTCTTTCCCCCTGAATTTGTGCGTTAATGGTTCCCATTACATTGTTCTGCTTTGGTACCCTTGTGCACCCTTATTCCAAATTGGTCTCAAGCAAGATACCTACACTTCACCAAACTTAAATGTATATCCCCCAAGTTGCACCCCTGGTAGGGTCCCAATTCTTCATCTGCCCCACACCTTGGTCTTAAATCTTAATACTAATCCGATCTCATTTGCTCACCATATATTTATAACTTAGTTATTCCTCAGATCTCATAATGATAGCCAAATCGTGCTTCCCACAAATATTTTTATATGATATAAAATTTATCACAATACATAAAATATATTGACTATCTCAAACTAATAAAATCAAAGCATACTGGAGCTGAAACTGGTAATATAGCACATATAGTCCAATATATTCATTTGACATGGGAAAAGCAGAGAAATTGCAGTCAAGGTTCTTAAATTTGCAAGGAGTTTTCTTCACTCTCATTAGGAGATGGTAGAAAAAAGGGCAGGTATTCCTTAGTTTAAACTGATTAGGAAATTGCTTGTGTCCCATCAACTGGTACAATTTTACTTAGGCACTTAAATAATCAATCATGATATTGCTTGTGTAAATATTTCTCCTTTTGGGGGAATAATCTAGTCTAAATAATAATTCGACTTACATTGGAGACGTCCAGAAGTAAGGCGTAGTCTGCACAGTGGTCTCCAAAGGGACTGGTTGTGTTCGCTCTAGGTTATACACAAGATAATTAACCACGGTGCATAAAATAGTGGACTTTCTCTCTATTATTATAAATTGTGCTTTTACAATGTTGTATATTTGTGATTGTTTTATAATTTTATATTACTATGCTTGTACAAACATTTTTATAAATAAATATGTATGTACAGTATTGTGATACCTGGGCATATTTGTCTGTAGGAATGATTTAAAAATGAAAGATTGCTAATTATAACAAAATAATATAATGTGACAAATAACAATATTTTCCTTGATTTTAAATTACATGTAATACTTGCTTTTCGAAAGTGTTGTGGATACAATGTAATGCAATTTAGTAATAAAAGGGAATGAGTTACTGATACATGCCACAACAAGGATGAACCCCTAAACGTTATGCTATGTGAATGAAGCCAGTCACAAAGAGCCACATATTATATAATTAAATTTATGCAAAATGTCCGGATGAGGCAAATCTATAGAGAAAGAAATAGAAGAGTTGTTGCCTAAAGCTAAGGGTAGGATGAGGGAGTGACTGCTAATGAGTATGAGGTTTCTTTTTGGGTGATGATAATGTTCTACAATTATATCATTTTGATGCTTGCATAACTCTGTAGAAATGCCTAAAGCCATTGAATTATATTCTTTAAATGGCATATTTATGTTGAGTATATCTCAATCAAAAAAAATTTTTAAGTGCTATTGAATGTGGTGGGGAAGGCCGGAGAGGAAAAAAATTCTCAATTGAAATTTGACAGAAATTATTGGTAGCATCCCTAGAAAGAGCTAGAAAGAGAGAAAAGAAGGAAAGAATAAGAAAAATAGAAATGTTATTATCTGTCCAGAAAACAAATGCAAATTATTGTTATTATCATGAAGTGATTTTTCTATTATCACTTTCTCAATTATCTAATTAAATATTACTTAACTATTTGTTGATTAGAATCAGAAAGGCTGCAGTCTTAGTGTGATGGCTTGCAGATATGTGTAACTTTTACTTTACTAATAGGGATAAAGAAAATGTAGAAAATTCTAATAGTTTCCCAAAAGCTAAGGAAAATTAAAAGATCTCGCAATATCACACTCATATGATATCAGTTACATCTTAATTTTTCAAATGTGTGTTGTACTCCTATATACTTATAACAAAAACATTTTACCTTTTATTTCAAAATAATTTCAAACTTGTAGAGAGACTGCAAGAATAGTAAAAATAACTATAACAAGATTAATATAATACTCATTTTACATGGTTTTGTGAAGATCAGTGAGTATATATAAAGTATTCAGAACTATAGAAGCAAATGAGTGGGTAAAGAACTGCTTAGAACTAATAAATACTGGTTGTTATTCAGCTTTGTTTTTTTCACCTGAACAGTGAGGATGATACGAGTGCCCATCTTATAAGATTATTGCATGCATAAAGCTTAGAAATCCAGTGTTTTGCAGCCTAAATTAATGGCAACATGTAAAAGAAAACCAATCTTAGATTCTAAGATTACTTGAATAACACTACAATAAAATCAAAATGACTTATGTATACTTCTCTTTTTGCCTAGTGTCAGCAGTTATATCAGTTTTCCCATTTTGGGTTTATCAAATACACCTGAGGAGCAGGCTTCAATCAATAAACAGGCCCTGGCTGGACAGCTCAGTTGGTTAGAATATTGTCCCCATGTGACAAGCTCATGGGTTCTATTTCTGGTCAGTGCACAAGAAGCAACCAATGAATTCATAAATGTGTGGAACAACAAATCAATGTTTTTTTTTTCTTTCTCTCTCTAAAAATCAATAAAAAATTTTAAAACAGTGAGGATGAATTTAATTGATCTTCGTTAAAGTGAATCTGGTAAATGATTTCATATTGGGAAAATATTTACTGGTGGAAGAAAATAGTCACATTACTGTTATATAAAATGCTAATAAAATTTTAGTAACCACCCCCCCCAAAAAAAAAGAAAAATAGAATTTAAAAAGTCCATAGAGAACTCATGGGAAATTTAAGCAATACAATGGTGTTTTGGGGCATATTTAAACATCACATTTGTTCTATATGACTAGTAACATTTGTAACTAGTAGTCAAAGGTTATGGAAGAGGAATTTTAACACATGAGCACATATTTGTGCATACAAATACATATTCAAATATGTTAACACAGGTAGTGACTTGAAGCAAATAGAATAGGAAAAATTATCTCTGGTGTCTTTCAAATTAGCTTAGGAGCTTTCTTCTGTCTTTTACCTACCTAGATACTTATTGGTTTCCACATTCATTCCTCACTCTTCCTACAAAAACCTGCTCTTCAGAAAGTAAGTCAATAATTCCCATTACCTATTCTGACGGTTGGTGAATTCCTTGGTGAATAAAGTTCTCACAGTCATTTCATGCTTCCTTGGGTTGATGATTCCAGATACAGGCAGCACTCTGAGAGTTAGTCTCTTCCACTCTTCATTTGTTTTGATTTTTTCTATCAGCCATGTCTATTACTAACAGATGGAATTCCTTACCACCAACGTCTTTAATCTGTTTTCCTTTTCCCATTCTCATTTACGTAATTTTCTGTTCTGGAGACCCTCAAATTGTGCTTATCACAGACACCGAAGACAGATATGCCTCAGATGGGTATTACTCTGTACAAAATGAATTCCTGGGGAAAAAAGGCAAAAAACAACAGAACTCACAGGGAGAAGTTTTTTGTTCTAGTGAGATAAGGTAAAGAAGTACTGTTAGTGAAGGCTAAGATGGGGACTTGAAAACTTTCATCTCTAACTTTTGTTATTACAACTGATACCAACACGCAGGTAGAGAGGGTGCAGATATCCCTCCCTCCCGTATATCAGAGTACAGACACACAGCCTCTGCAGGCTGCACTGAACACGCCAGGATTCCCTCTGCTATCAACTAGCTCCTGGAGCCAGGTGTTTGGAGACCTGATTACCTGGTTAACATCTCATTCTTTCATCTTTTCCCACTCATTTCCCCTTGCTTCTTCTTATTTATTAATCTTTTCCTATCTCTTCCTGCTAATTCTGTCTTCACTCAGTCTCTTTGATTATTCTTTTTATGTTTGCTTTAGCTTCTTTTATTTTTTATTTTATGCTTTTCATTGCAATTTTCCTCACTTGTTATATCCCTTGCTTTTCCTTCCTACTGTATGCTCTCTTCTTCATCTCTTTCTTCTTTCTCTAATTCACCCACATTCTTTCAGTCTTAAATCTTTTTCACTTTATTCTCTATATGTATTCTACTTCGTTATAGTCAATGTCTGTCTTTCCATTAATTCTGAGACAATAGGTTGTTTTTCTCATTCCATGGTGGAGTGAGCATTGTAGGTGCTTCCTAAATGTTTCATTCCAATGGATTTTTTTACCAATTGAAAATGATTAACTTGCTCTTCTGTGTTAAGCCATTCCTTCTGAATATTATCCTCTTGAAATTTGCTCATTCTCAAACATGCATTAGTTACTTCACATTGTCTCATATATTTTGTCTATTTCTAACTCATTCTGATAAAAACAAAGTGACTTATCTTTGTGCTTAAAATAAGTCTCCTTAATATTATCCCTGCCAACATGAATATAGTTAACAAAAGTTTGAAAATGACAGTGGTTTCTGATACTCTATTGGTTCTACATTTTAAGATTTTAAAATATACTGTTACCTATTTTTACAAGTTTTGAAAAAGGTAGATCAGGCTGAGGAATATAAAAAATATTTAATTGATACCAGAGTTGAGAATTATATAAAATTTAATTCCATTGCACAAATCTTCACCCAGGCAATCACTTATCAAATAAATGGGACAGTTAAATTAGATGGTAGAAACCTCTATTGTCCTTTCATGTTTGAAGGTTTTAGACAGGATCATGAATGTTATAGGAAGAACATTGGTTTGGGAATTATTCTATCTTATTTAAGTTACCATTTCTGCAGCTTGGTAATTTTATAAACTTAAATAAGTCATTTGGTCCTTTGAAAACTGATTTTTAAATCTGTAAAGGAAAAATAATATATTAACTCTTTTTACTCCACAGATATTGATAGAAAGATCAAATGAGGTGATTAGTAGTCAAATCACCTTCTACTTAAACCAAACTAAGAAAACATTCAGTGATTAGACAAATTCTATGGAAAAATGATAAGTAGATATTATGGCACTAGATCTTTTGTCACTGTCCTGAGTGAATCCCAGAGGAGCTGATGACAGCTTAAGTGGGTCACTTCAGTGTAGAACTTGTGGAGGTTCAAGGAAGGGTCCATGTAAAATTTTCTTACCTAATTCAGCTAAGGTTTGTGAAATGTCTTTCCTGTTTTAAAATCCATAACTCTGAACCTTATGTTGATATGATAGGACCATATGCAAGAAAAGAAACTACCACTGAGTATGAGAACCAAGAGGTTTGCAAACTTGTGAAGTTAGTGAGGTTTTTCTCAGGCACTCAGCATAATGCTTGTGACCTGTGATTACTGATCTTCTCTTATCTCTGATTTATCATGGGGAAAATCAGTCATTTGTGTGACACCCAAATTTAAAATTCAAATGGCGAATCTTCCAAAGCTATTGGCATTTTCATTTTTTATAATAGTGCAATTAAATATTTTAGGCCCTTTATAATAACATTAAGCATGAGGAAGAGGTGACAGGAGGTGTATTTGAGGAGCAGGGTAGAAAGTGCTATATGTCTGAATTTAGGTCTTACCCTTTTTTTCTGTTTCTGCAGCATTATTCTATCCTCATGCATTTAAAGGCAGCAGATGTGTCAGGCAAGTAGTATGAATTTTATTCTATTTCTTCTTCCTTTTAGTTATTTTTTAAATATGAAGAATGGCCAAAAATTTCACCTTGCCAGGAGTCCACTGTTACTCTCAAACAAATAGCTATCCTCTTTCTTCTGATGAAAAGGGGATTAACTGATTACTCCAGAATTTTTCCTTAAATACATATTCTCATGGTGGATAATCATAAATTCTGAAATTTACTCTATTAATTTGTGATGCAATAGGGAATATACCTTGGGGTTTTACAGCAAACTTAAGCCTGTGGAGTCCTTTCAGTGAATATTATTAGAACATCAACTAGAATTAGAACAAAGAAAAAGACAAGAACATTTTGAAGATTAAAAATTTAAAATGTGCCCACTAAGGTCCCACTGAGTCACGCTAAAGTCTTGATTTTGACATTTTATCAGTGACAGTAATCTTATTAAACAATTCATATAAATAATGAGAATGTATTGATGCCTAATAAATTAAAGTAGTGAGATTAAGTCAATAGTAATTAGCCCCAACTGGGTAGCTCAGTTTCTGGTTATGCCAAGGTTGTATATTTGATTTCTGGTCAGGGAACATGTGAATGGAAGCATAAATAAGTGAAATAACAAATTGATGTTTCTCTTTCTCTCTCTCTCTCTCAAAAAAAAATCAATAAAAATTTTTTAAAAAGCCAAGTTAATGGTAATTATGTTAGTATCTGCATATTTTTGGTGCAGAAGAGCTAGGTAGAAAGAGAATGTGTTATACTAAAAAAATACTTTCCAGGAACAAGCCTTCTTGAGTAAGAGAACTTTATGGTTTCTTGTAGATCCTTTAGGGCTGTGCTCTATCAAATAAAAGAAAAATTACTCTGGTGTGATCTTGGTATTCATAATTATTTGCTTTTTTTGGAATGTGTCATTTCTGTGTTCTGCTATAGGAAAATGAAGACCTTTCTGTTTTTTTAATTTAAAAACATTGCTGAGGAAAATATTTATTAATACAAAATACATTTGATTCAGTTTTTGTTATATATGAAAAAGAAAGATGGCATAAACCCAAGTCACATTAAAATTAAGATATCAACTTTTACAAAAAAAATACAACATACTATCAAGTATACTTTTATCAAATTTATGTCCAGTTCAGATAGAGATGCAGTGGAAGATGTGGAAAAGTGGAAGAAAGAGGTAAAGAGATGGAGATAGTGTCATTTGTAGTTCTTATTTTTATTAAAATCTGCGCTGCAAATAAATAACTTTGAACATATGTCATCCTGCTTGTGTGAAAGTTTATCTGTAGGATAAATTCCCCGAAAGAAAGAAAACTAGAAATAGCCCTGGCTAATGTGGCTCAGTGGATTGAGTGCCAGCCATCAAAATAAAAAGGTCGCTGGTTCAATTCCCAGTCAGGGCACATGCCTTGGTGGCAGGCCAACTGGGGGTTGCTGGCCAGGTCCCCAGTATGGGGTGAGCAAGAGGCAACCACACATTGATGTTTCTCTTCCTCTCTTTCTCCTTCCCTTCCCCTCTCTCTAAAAATAAAGAAATAAAATCTTTTTTAAAAAAGCATGTGTCCTTTAAAACAAAGAAAACTAGAGATAAAATAATTGGAAAAAAGAAGAAGAGAGGAGAAAAATGAAAAAATGGAAAAGGAAAAAAGAAAAGAAAGGATGATGATACAGAGAAACCAGGCCACTAAGATGCACATACTACAAAGCCATATGTACAGATACAGGAAAAAGGAGGGAAAGGGAAGGAGAAGAGACAAGAGGAGGGGAGAGAGGAGAGATAAGAGATCTTTAGAAATACAAAGTCTTTGTTTTGTGTTTGTTCTTGTTGGTTTTACATAATTACAGATTCTCAGGATCTCATTTTTCAAAATTTACCACACCACAATGCTTTAGAATTAATTAAAAGTACTACTGAGATCTTAATTACTAGGCCATAGTAGAACTCTCTCTGCTAAGAAATCTTGTTCATCTTAGGTAATTGCATAGTATTAAAAAGAAAGGTGTGTGTGTGTGTGTGTGTGTGTGTTTTAATGGGTAGATCTCAGATTGACCTGTGGGAGTTTACTATACAAGACATCCAGTAATAGTAAAAATATCACAAGAATGGAATTCAAAGGTAAGATTGTAGTTCTGGCTCCACCCATGAGGGTTATTTCTTGGGAAAATGTCAAATGCTTCCTCAGATGGTTCCTAATCTGAAAAATTGGAAATGTACAGGGGTTGATTTACACTGTGAGTACATGAAACAGAGATTATGTTTGTTTTATTATTTATTAATTATTGTATCATTTTTTCACATGACCAACTGTAATCCTGCTTTTGCTAATGCATGTATTTTTTATTTCACAAAAATTTTGAGTGTCTATCATTTGGAAGCCTTTTTGTATAGGTGGGTGAGCAATTGATAACCAAAGTCCTTGGTCTCAAGGATTTGACGTTTTAGTGGAAGAAACCAGTCAAAGAGCAAAGAACACAGGAAAATGAAAAATCATCAGCAAATAAAAGGTTATAACAGTGATATTTTGGAGAATGAATGGAGACAAGTAGGGTATTCTTTTCTATTGAGTATTAGAAAAGTGCTTTCTGGGGAGGTGACATTTAGGCTGAAGCCTGAATAACTAACAAATGTAGCTATGGGGATACCTGAGGGAAAGGCATTCCAGGCAGCAGGAAGAGCAAGAACAATGACCATGAAGGAAGAAAGAGCTGGTGCGTTGAGGAACAACAGAGAGGAGACCATGGTGTTGGGAGAGTGGTGAGCAAATGGAGGAAAAGTAGAAGGCAAAGTCAGGGAGGCAGACAGATGTTGCACAGGAAGTGGCATTTGGTCATTATTTGAAGTGTGAAATTACAATGTAATCCGAAGGACACTCTGCCTACTGTGTGGAGAATGAATTGAGGGAGGTGAAGGTAAAAGCAAGAAGCGCAGTTTGGAGATTTTGCAGTACTGTGTGCATGATGTGTTGGGAACGTAGCCTGGGGGAGGGTGGGAGAAGGAGGTACTAGTAAAAGTAGTAAAGAGAACTGGATGTGTATTTTGATGGTAGAGACAGTTGGACTTGCTGATACACATGATGTCTCAAAAGAGGGATCAGGAATAATCCATGATTTCAGGTGGAGTAGTTATGGATAGTATTTCAATTTAATGACATGGAAATGACTCAAACAAGATGACTGATAGAATAAAACCATGCTGTTGTAAACATACATATAATTTTTATAGGAAATATATTTGCATTGTTAAACATTCTTTTTAAAAGTAAAAAAATATATATATATATATATATATTCAAAGAGAAATCTTCCCATCATAGTCTCCCATCCATTACCTATGATTCAACAGAGGAAATTATCAATTTCTCCTGAAGGAGACTTGACTCTTGACTTCGGGTGGTGAATGCATGATGCAATATATAGATGATGTATTATAGAATTGTATGCTTGAAACCTGTATAATTTTATTGACCAATATTACCACAATAAATTTACTTTAAAAAGTAAAGAATACATATATGTGTGTGTGTATATATACATGAAAATATATATTTTTTTCTTTTATTGCTAGTACTGTTGAAAGGATACTATCCCAAATACTACTATAAACCACTGTATTTGTTGTTTTTATTTTTTTTGGTGGAATATATAATTTAATTAATTCTTTCTGATCACAGTATAATTAACAATTAAAATTATATATATTTTATTTGTAAAAGTCATAAAAGCATCACTTGATATATATACATGCTGTAAAATAATAACCACAATCAAATTAACAAGCATCCTCATCACCTCACATAGGTATGTTCTTTGTTTTTTTGTTTGGAAGAACTATTATGAAAATATACCACTCAAGTGCTTGTTCTTTATTAGAAATGTGCATGTTAACCAATCTTTTTATTTCTGTTTATTATATGAAAAGTACTTCGCAGATGTTAAGATGAACAAACCTTAAATGTATAGATAGAACTTTTTTTCCCTATGTGTGCACCTGTAAAACCACCACACTTATTTTTTTCAATTTTTTTTGCCGCATTTTTTTATTGTTGTTCAAGTACAGGTGTCTCCATTTTCTCCCGGTCACTCCCCGCCCTCCACCCATCCCTGCCTCCCACCCTTGAACCTACCTGCTTTGGTTTTGTCCATGTGTCTTTTACACATGTTCCTTGATGGCCCTTCCCCTATTTTTCCCCATTATCCCCCTCCCTCCTCCCCTCTGGTTACTGTCAATTTGTTCTTTATTTCCATGTCTCTGGTTATATTTTGGTTGCTTGTTTCTTTTGTTGATTAGGTTCCACTTATAGGTGAGATCATATGGTATGTCTTTCACTTCCTGGCTTATTTATCACATTACAAAATTCTTACACTGAAAATTTCCCTTGAGCCCCTGTGCAGTAAATATTCCCCATCACGACTAATGACCATTTTCATTGCTATCCCTAAACATCAGTTTTGTCTCTTCCTGAATTTCATTTAAATAAAATTTCACTCTTTGCTTTTGAGTGTCTTCTGCCTAACATAACAATGTTTTAGAGATGTATCTATATTGTTTTATGTACTAGTTTTAAAATAATTTTAAATTTATTACTGAGTAATATTCCACTGTGTGAATGTACTTTAATCCCATTTTGGCGTATGCTTCTCAGATGACCTAACCTAACATCATTGGTACTGGGAGTGGTCTGAGAAAACAGGTGATAACTGGGGATTTGTGGCCGATTTCACCCACCACCTAGTGGGCAAATAGGTCTCCTGTGCAAGTGGTAGAAGGGACACAAATAGGCCCTGGCATAATACAAATGCCTGATTGCTGGAGATTTCACTGGTGATGACCTAGGAAAAGATCCTGTTGGAAAGGAATGCTACTGCAGGTGAATGAATCAGTTATTTGAAAAACACAGGGCAGAAAAACTCCTACAAATGCTGGAGTTTGCTTCTTGCTAAGTTGTGTTGGTCCCCGTGAGCCAGGGGTAGGGTTTCCAGTGAGAGGATGTCCTGAATCTCCTTACTGGCTACAGTGAGTCTGGTTTTCATTCTTGTAGGGTGCAGGAGACTTTCAATTAGTTTCTGATTTGTAACAAATGTAATTTGTCCATGAGTTGTTGCTGAATTGATGTGTTTGTGGGGGAAAGGAGGGATTCCTCCTCTGCTATGTTGCTGACATCACTCTTAGCACCAAGCATTGATGCATGCTGCAAGTGGTTAATCTTGAAAACATTAGGTTAAAGGAGAGAAGCCAACCACAAAAGACCATATCTCCATTTCCCTTCTCCTGGACCTACATAATCAGTGGATTTTTTGCCTCTAAAGATTTTCCTAATATGAATGTCTCATACAAAAAGACTCATGAATATATGGTCTTTTGTGACTCATTTCTTTCATGTAGACTAATGTGTCAAGATTCATCCATGAGTAGCATGTGTCAGTCTTTGGTTCCTTTTCATTGACAACTAATATTTCATTATTATGAATATTGACATATCATATTTTGTTTACCCATTCATCAGTTGATGAACATTTGGGTTATTTCAGTTTTTTAAATACAATGATTGAAGCTGATACAACCATTTATGTACAATTTTTTTTGTGTGTGTGGACATGTGGTTTCATTTCTTTCGTGTATATATTTTGAGTGAAATTGCTAGGTCACATGGTAACTCCATGTTTAACATTTTGAGGAACTGCCGAAATTCCCTCCAAAATTATTGTACCAATTTACATTACACCAGCAATATATGAGGGTTTTAATTGTTCCTTGTTATTGCCTGTCTCTTTACATATAGTCACGCTAGTGTACATGCAGTAGTACCTTACTGTGATTTTGATTTTGATTTCTCTAGAGACTAAATTAGAGCGTCTTTACATGCACTTATTGACTATCCGTATATCTGTTTTGAGACATCTATTTAGATCCTTTGCCCATTTTTAATTGTTATTTGTTTTTTTTATTGTAGAATTGAAAGAGTTCTTCATGTACCCTAGACATAAGTCCCTTATCCGATGAATGATTTATAAATATTTTCTTCCATTCTGTGCATTGTCTTTTCTCTTTCTCCTGACTGTCATTTATGTTGTGGTTATTGTTTGTGCATCATGTGATTTTTATGGTAAGTTTTTATTTTTAAAAACTTAGGGCAAGAGTTCAGGGTAACCTGGAGCATTCTTTCTTGATTAAAACTATTTCAGGCATTAAGACTTAGGTTCATATCCTTAACCAGACTTTAAAACCCTACATAATATGGCCTCATATTGTGAGGTTCTCAGGGAGCCTTTTTTTTCAGTGATCATTTGTGTTTACGTTGCCAGACCCTGAGTCTGCACCCTTCAGTGGCAAGTTAAGAGAGAATTCTCACCTAGGAGTGATGGAACATGTGAAGAATGTGATGACAAGCCAAATCCTTGTTAGGGAAGCATTTACTTTCATCTCCACCAAGAATCAAATGTGAGACAGACAGTTTTTTCCTGTTTCTGCCAGACAGGCATCATTATAATTTTCTCTTTTTAAAAAATTGAACCCCTCGAAATGGCCTCCCATCAGTCTCCATCCCTCACCAGGCTCAAAGCCCAGTCTCCAGTGCTCTCCCAAATTTGAAGGATCTCTAGGCACATCTAGGTAGATGTTTTCAGAGTGGGCAATAGTTCAGGAGTGGTTTATCTTCCTAAAATAAAGTTCAGACTTCATACTGGGCCTCGGGCATGATATTTTACTTTCTTTTAGCATCTTTAACTGATTTAAAAATTATTGTAAATGATTCTAGCAATTTAAGATGTTTTGTAACAGGAGAGGTTCAGGATCTTCAGTGTGCTATATGACAGACACAAAATCTTACCTAATCTTTCATCCACCACTAGATATATATTTTACTTTATACATAGTTATGATTCCATTCATATAGGGTTTGCTATAATGTAAGGCTGGATTTTTTTGTTTACTATTTATATAATTTCTTTTAGCAAATATTCCGAACTTGCTTTATTTGTTTTTTAAAAAATTATATTGCATTTATTGGGGTGACATTGGATAATAAAATTATATAGGTTTCAGGTGTACACCTCTATAATATATCATCTGTGTATTGTACTGTGTGTTCATCATCCCAAGTCATCTCCTTCCATCACCGTTTACTCCAACTTTACCCTCTTCTACTCCCCCTCTACCTTTCCCTCTAGTAATCACCTTATTGTTGTCTGTGTCTATGAGATCCTTTTTCTTTTTTTCAATCCCTTCACCTTTTTCACCCAGGCCCCCAAATGCCCACTCCTCTGACAGAACTGTCAGTCTGTTCTCTGTATCTATGAGTCTGTTTCTATTTTGTTTTTTTTATTTTGTTCATGAGATTCCACATATAAGTGAAATCATATAGTATTTTTATTTCTATGACTGGTTTCTTTCACTTAGCATAATACTCTCCAGGTCCATCCAAACTGTCACAAAGGGTAAGATTTCTGTCTTTTTTACTGCCAAGTAGTATTCCGTTGTATGAGTATACCACAGCTTTTTTTAATCCACTCACCTACTGATGGACACTTGGACTGCTTCCAAATCTTGGCTATTGTAAATAATGCTGCAATAGACATAGGTGAACTTGCTTTATCTCTTCTCCCCCGTTTGCCTTAAATTTTTCATGTATTCAATTCTCTTGATTTAATTAAAATGATCTAATCCTTGCAGTTCAATTACTGAAATATAAAGCACTATATGCCCTTGTGTGCTCTAATCTTTTTAACAGATACTATCTCACAATAGTGGTACGTGTATTTCTCAGTTGTTAGTCTAATTGAGTAATATTGTGTGAGAATATAGTTATTTCATCTTTTAAAATCCATTCAATAAGTATGTATAAACTACTGTGTGCTAGTATGTGTGCTAGATACTGAAGATATATGGGACTGATAGCCTAAAAACAAAGCTGAATTTAACCTATAATTACACAAGTAATTACTACCATAATTTAAACAAAAGGTAGAAATTGCAGCATGCCAAAAATGAGTAAAATAAAGAAATCTAAACTGGTCAAGGACATATAGGAAAGGTGTTCTAAAATGGGACCTATGTTCTAACAGGGAGTTAGCTGGGTGAAGAGGATCATTCCTAGTGAAGGGGTCAGCCTGGAAAAATTCCTAAGTTAAGAAAATGCTGATGCTTTAAGAACTTGAAAGAGGGTCAATGTGACTCTAACATTGTGAAGAATAGTATTTTGTAGCAAAATTCCATGGTTAGGCCATATTATGTAGGGTTTTTAAGTCAGGTTAAGGATATGAACTTAAGTCTTAATGCATGAAATAGTTTTAATCAAGAAAGAAACATTGAGAATGATATTTTAATGGCATCACTCCAGATGCTTGTAGAGAAAACATTGAAGGGAGGAAGAATTTATGTGGTGGTTTTGCAGCAATTACAAATGTATTGATTAGAGCATGCAAGAAATGTTTTACCTTGAATTGGGAGAGAATATTTTAAATTAACCAACAATGAGTATGGGATTCTCAGTTAAGCATGCACGGCCCCCTCATCGACACTCCCAAGTAAATCAGATTTAGCGCATAATTACAATAAGGATCACAAGCCTGCAAGAGGCAAATTTAACTGTAGCCTGACATAAAGCACTTGGAAAGAAAAAGTTACATGATATATTATGTAAAGCCAAGAAGGGTGCTTCTACTTCTATTTATGGAAGTTTGAAAGTCAACTGTAAATACTTATGATCTTCCTGGAAGAATTTGGTTCCAAGGCTGCTCTTATATTGAAATTGTCTTTCCATTGGTTTTGTTCCCCCTCTGGTATCATATGTTCACTCTGGCAGCTTATATTCACTATACTGTCAAGTTTAATTATTTCTTCTTATTTTTTCTCTCATTGGTTCAAGAGATTAGAATGATATTTTTTCCATTATTGGTGACATTATTTCAATCATTATTTGCAATGGTACGTCACTTAATAGTGTAAGTTTATGAATGCCAGTAAAAATCTGTATCTATTAAAATTGTCTCTAATAATAGTTACCACATTTTAAATATTTATTTCTTTACTAGTAAATATACCTGAATGTCTGGGTAAAAGTACTCAGTGATTTCATATGTCTATTTTGTTGCAGACTGCATTTTATTATCATAATGTGCTATAAATGCTTTGTGTGACTTAAAAATATTTTATTATTAATTTTTTCTCCACTGGTTATGATTTTAACATAAGAAGAGTAAAACCATGTATTGTATATAATCTATTCGAGTTCTGTTAGCATAGTATCTGAAAGCTGTGTTACTTATATAGTGCTTAAATCTAGAAGGCCTGTGTGGAGCTAACAAGTCGGAACCATAATTTTCTCATGGCCCCTTGTATTTTCTGATTTCTCAGGGTGTAAATAATAGGATTTAGTAAGGGTGTAATAGCAGTGTAAAATACAGAAAGGATATTGTTGCCTGCAAAACTATCGAATGGCCAGGCATAGATAAAGATACAAGGTCCAAAGAATAGTGTGACCACAATGATGTGTGCAGATAGTGTGGACAGAGCCTTGGAGAGCCCTGCAGAGGGCCTTTGCCTTACAGTGATCAGGATGACAGTGTAGGAGACAAGCAGAAGGATGAAACAGATAAGTGAGAGCAACCCACTGTCAGCAATGACAAATAATTCCAGAGTATATGTTTTGACACAAGCAAGCTTAATCACAAGGGGAAGGTCACAAAATATGTTGTCTATGACATTGGGGCCACAGAAAGGCAAGTTGACTATTAATACCATCTGGCTCATGGTGTGTACAAAACCAATTATCCATGAAAGTATCACAAACCCATTAAGCAACCTGTGGCTCATGATTGTCCGGTAGTGCAGGGGTTTACATATGGCTACATATCTGTCAAAGGCCATGGCTATCAAAAGAGTCATCTCAGCACCCCCAAAAAAGTGCATAAAGAACATCTGGGCCATGCAGCCCCAAATGGAGATGGTCTTGTGTTCAGCAAGTAAGTCTGTGATCATCTTGGGTGTGGTGACGGTGGAGAGACACATGTCCAAAAAAGAGAGGTTTCCAAGTAGGAAGTACATGGGAGAATGAAGGGTGGAGCTAAATGTTACTGTAACCATAATGAGAATGTTTCCCAACACAATAGCACCATAGATGAAGGAAAATGTCAAAAAGAAGAACATACAAAGTTCCCATTGTCCAGAAAATCCAAGTAAAATAAACTCGGTCACTACAGATTCATTGTTAAGATTCATTTGCTCAGCTCAGAGAAGTCCCAGGAGAATTTTAGACATACAATAAATCATATTCCTCTGACTTGCTCAAGATTTTTATCTCCTTAAGCCTTTAGAAATCTTCTTGGAAATGCAAATGCGTTATCTGTTAGGATGAGGAAAAAAAAGTCCCAGAAGTTACTTTATACAAAAAGAATTTAAAAAACCCATAGTTAGCGCCAATGTTTTTCTTTTTTTCTTTTTCCCCTTATATTGTTCAAGTACAGTTTTGTCCATTTCCCCACCACTACTCCCCCCGTCCCCCATCCCCATCCCCTGCCCTTGATCCCACCCCAGCTTGGCTTTGTCCTTGAGTCCCCCACATAGGTTCCTTGACCACCCTCCCAGTTTCCCCGCTGCCTTCCCTCCCTCCTCTCCTCTGTTCACTATTAGTTTGTTCTTCACTTCAATGTCTCCAGTTACATTTTACTTGCTTGTTTACCCTGTTGATTAATCTCCATTTATAGGTGAAATCATATGATATTAGTCTTTTACTGCCTGGCTTATTTCACTTAGCATAATGCTCTCCAGATCCATCCATGCTGTTGTGAATGGTAGGAGCTCATTCTTTCTTTCTGTTGCATAGTATTCCATTGTGTAATTATAAATAGAAAAACATTGGTGTTTTTCTATTTTTATTTAATGAATAATGGTTGATGATGTGAAAGCACATAATCTTAAATACATCAGCACATCACTATTTATAATTTGAGATTATTTCATGACTTACATCACTTGGAAACAATATTCTTATAGTTATGCAGTAATTAAAAGCCTTTGAAGAAGTAAGATTTTGTTTTCTACTGTATTCTATCAAGTTTCTATCAAAAACAATTGATCGTGACTTTGTTACTATTATGCTTATGTAAAACAATTAGATAACTAGTTAGATTAGTTATTTTGCCTTTTATTATTACAATTTTCTGTACGTGTCACCCCTTGAGATTATGTGATCACTAAATATAAAATATTAGGATTTGGAGGATCAGGGAATTGTATTGTCATATCTCTGAAGTAATTTACAAAGCCCATTGTATGGTTCTAAAACAAACAAGTGCAGACACGCAACTTTAGGGACTAATTTATACATGTAAAAGAGCCTTAATTCATTAAAAACAATTTTGCTTTTAGTTTTTGTCATGTAGTTAAGGAAGCATGGGCTCAGCCTCAGATCTTTTTGAGTTTGTTTTCTTAAATCCTTGTATTACCATTTTTTGCAGTGAGGAGTGTGTCTATTATATGTAAGTATGTGTATGTGATGTTTTAGATATATGTAATGAAATAATTCAATCCTAACATATAGAGTTCGCTTGGTTGTAATATATCATAGTAAATTGCCTTTACTCGGCTTTTTAGACATTGTTCACAGGATCCAGAGTGATCAATGACCAAGAACAAGTAAGTGATTAGCTATGCACTAAGCTCTAAGTGTTTCACGTACATTAACATATTTAATTCTCATAACAACCCCAAGTATTATCCTAATTTTTGCAGAGAAGGTAACTAAGGTATAGAAGTATTTAATGACTTACTCATGGTTACACAGCAAACAAGGGTCAATGCAGGTATCAAGCCCAATCTGACAGCAGAATCTAGGTTGATACCAATATACCACATTGCCTCCAAAATTAAAGAAATATATATTTATGTTTATGTTATTAAATATTTATTGAATTCACATGTTCCATGTAAATTCCTTAGAAGATATGATTCAACAAGTATGTTGGAATCTCTTATGTTGTGATTAACTGCACTGCTTTTTTCTTATACAGACTAAATTGATGCCCTATGTCTAGAGAGTTCACAATCTAGAGAGACATAATTATCAAAGAAAAATAGCAAAAAATCATATAAGAAAATATTAAATTTAGTATAGGGTATACGCAAAGTGTTGCAAGAATTTTAAAAGAATGAAGACCAATTCCAAGTGGCACTTTCAGAGATGGCTTTAGGTTATTATCTTCAAAAAGTATTAAAAGTAAAAGCAATTCTCATGGTCAGTAAAGAAAAGGACAGGCTTAGAGAATGTGTGATAATTTACAGGAAGAAAAGAAGTAAGAACAGTGAAAAAAGGAGTGGTGTACTTATAAAGGGATTTGAATTAAGATCTGAAGATGCATAGGGCATGTCTGTTCTCTTGAATCACCTATAATTCTTATTTTATTTTCATTTCTACTCTGGCTTTTGCCAAAAAGATCCTACCACCATTATTCAAACTTAATTCCCTCAATTGCATTCCTTACTCAGACATTTTTAAGAAATAGATAATACCTATAAATTAGGGAAAATAAAGATGAAGGTGATGAAGTTCCCATAGGGGAGCCTTCAGGAGCACATGGAGTGGACGCTGAGTGACCAGTTGGGGATCCGGAGGACTGCCATCACACCACGCCTCCTTCGTGGGGTTGTGGTAATTATTTTGTGAGTGAGTAGAAATTTTGCTGTTGAGATTTTGTGACAGAGATCACAATAATTAGATGCACTTTGGAGAATGACAAGTCTTGATAGTTATTCGATGGAATAAACATGCCAGCTATGATTTGGGAATGGTTACATTTTCTACATGGAACTTTATGCCCCATGATACAACAGCAGAAAAACTTGGATATAAAATTAATATAATTGAGCATAAATTGATTTTAAAAGCCTTATTTTGCCCTTTTATTTCAAAGCGAAAGCTGGGATTGATTTATGTGATGGTCTTCCCAGGGTTTGTTTCTCTTGCTCCTTTCCTTTGTTTGCCAAGCAAGTTTTCTAAAAATATTTCTTTAGTGCTAGATTTCATATGACTAGTCTTATATTATGAGTGTACAAAGTCAATATAAATATAAGAAATTATCGTACAATCAAGACAAAAATTCTACCAGTGAAGAAAACTTTCTCTCTTGAATAATTATTTGCACACTTTATTGTAATTGCTTTTACTTAATTTATGATGTGCTTTGGATAACAATAATGTTAGAGCTAGGAAAGAAATATGTAGTATTTATTCTCTACTTCTTATTTAGTAAATGAAAACTCAAGATCCATGTAATAAAGTAAACTTTCACAAGTCCTAGAGGCAGGACTACCCCAAAGGGATGTGGTGAGTATTAGGTGTAATGGTACATGTATAAGCTCTCGGTCAGGCACAGAATGAGCACTGGGAGGGCATGTGTGGAATCCGAGTCATTCATGGAAATTCGAGATTACAGTACTGAGAATTTTCCATATAAATCCCTTTTAGGAAAGGAACAAGCCAAGATTTATTTTATTAAGTAGTTGGATATGAACATCTGTGCTCTTGCTCATGTATTAATATAATACAAAATGTATTAATATGAAATAACATCCAAGTAACTATTTCCTTCCTCTTCCATTATTGGCATTTTAAGAAAATAAACATAATTTCAATCTTGATTGATTTTGTTTTTAAAAAATTATAAACATGCTAAAATACAGATAGACCTCAAAACATTGTATGAAGTAAGAGAAATCTGACACAAAAGACCACATGTAGTATAATTCATTTATATGAAATGTTTAGGTAACACTATCTTCAGTATAACACAAATTCATAGAGACAGAAGTATATTGGTGTAAATGGGAATGAGCTCTCTTTTTGTGATGATGAAAATGATTTAAAATAAGGCTGTGGTGATAGTTGTGTAACTATGCAAATATAATAACCATTAAAATGTGTACTTAAAAGGGGTGAATTTTATACTATGTGAATTATATTCAATAAGACACAAACCATTATATACTTTTGCTCTTATTCTTAAGTTAAAATTAGTTTTAAAATATTATTTTAGTATTTTTAAATACAGTTTTCTAATACTATTTAATGCTTGGACTCAAATACCTTTCATTATATAATAATCAGGGACATACTGCAAATCCAGTCCAATCTAGTTTTCAAATCTCTTCACATTCCCATTTGAATTTGTGTTTTTGATTGCCTTATGTATGTGGAAACTTTCTATTCTGTTTTCATTTAAAAGTTTTCTTGATACTTTCCCAACTGTTTAAAATGCTGATAATGAGTTTCCTGAATTATTCACATTTTCTTTTATTCCCTTGAATATGAACACCTTCTAATGGCTTCTCCCTCTTTATTTCTTTAAGATCTCATTTACATTTATGGTCTAAGGATAAGTTTCATACAGATTTGTCCAAATATCGAGTTGTGGTCACTAACTCCCTGACACTAGCTCCAACTGTCATTACGATACACTTATTTATATGTTCTCTCAATACCTGAAACTTCATGAAAAGAGAAGTATTCTTTTTTGCAAAAAATTTATGAGTTTCTAGGTTTTCCATTATTTTTTATGGTGGTAGGGGTAATCTGGATGTTCAGGATTTACTTAATTTATCATCTTAATCACTTACTGTCTACTGTCACATTTTACTCTGCTATATCATTTTAGGAGTATATTATCCTTTAAATTTTTATAGCACTTGTTGGCTATAGTTCATTGTGAAATAGTTGTGTGACTCTGTCTCAGTGAGAGAGGATTTGATTTCTCAAAAGTCACATCCTTTCCTTCAGGCAAACACAAAATTAAAACTCTGTCTTCAGTATATCAAACTTCTAATGAATTAGCATTCTATAATATTTTCTCTTACCTGCTCTAAAAGCACAGTATAAGGCCCAACATGTTCATGGGATTATTCAGTATTGAAAATCTACCTTTCACTTGCTGCAGTGCTCGGTCTATGACTCTGCATTCTATTTTCTGCCTCTTTTACAAAGATATTAGCCACTTGGGAGGCAAATTTGTTCAGGCTCGGGGAATTCAAATTTCAGTGGGAGTTGTTAAAACACTGAGGCTGCTGCCCTAGCATGACCAGGAGAGAGGTTTCCACTTAATTTCTGGCCCTGTAATGTGCTGTTGTTGTCTTTCATGATTAAAATTGGCATGAGAGTGCGGGTTGGTTTGTTGGGCTATAGTAAGTGTACGCATCTTTGATTTAGTAAGCCCCTCCTTTCCCTGACATTTCTCCCAAGCTATCATCTTGCCTCCCTTCTAACAACTTTGTGGGTAATTTTTAGATGAATAATCTCCAAAATTTTCTGACCATAATATCCTTAATATAATAATTGTTCTATACATGTTATAAATTCAGTACTATAAGAAAACATTAACATATTCAAAAGGTAGAAAATTAAGAAAAGGGTTTTTTAACTTTATTTTTTATTGTCGACACTACTAGAGATGTCCCCATTCCAGCAGCCACCTTTGCCTACTTCCACCCAGCCCCCGCTGCCTCTTCCCTCGCCATCACCACACTGTTGTCTCTATGTCTATGGACTATGCATGTGTTCTTTGGCTAATCCTTTCACCTCCTTTCATCCAGCCTCCCTTCCTCCTTCCACCTTACAACTGTCAGCCTGTTCCACATGTCCATGCCTCTGCTTCTACTTTGTTCCTCAGTGTATTTTATTCATTAAATTCCACATGTAAGTGAGATCATATGGTATTTGTCTTTCTCTGACTGGCTTATTCACTTAGCATAATAATCTCTGAGTGCATTCATGCTGCTTCAAAAGGTAAGATATCCTTCCTTTTTTACAGTGGTGTGGTATTCTGTTGTGTAAATGTACCACGTTTTTTTTTTATCCACTCATCTACTGATGGGCATTGGGCTGTTTCCAGATCTTGTATATTGAATATAACATTGCTATGAATATAGGGGTACATATATTCTTTCAAATTGGTGTTTCAGGATTCTTGGGACAGTTTCCTGAAGTAGGATCACAGTGTCAAAATGCAGTTTCATTGTTAATTTCTTGAAGAAACTCCATACTTTTTTTCCACAGTGGCTGCACCAGTCTGCATTCCCACAAAGAGTGCACCAGCGTTCCCTTTTTTCCACATCCTCGCCAACACTTATTTGTTGATTTATTGATGGTAGTCAATCTGGCGCATGTGAAGTGGTACCTCAAGATGGTGTTAATTTGTTTTTTTAAATTGATTATGAAATTGATTGTTTTTTTAAATTGATTTTTAATTGATTATTGATTATGTTATTACATTTGCCCCATTTTTTTCTCCCCTTTATTCCCCTCTGCCCTGCCCCTGCACTCCCCCCAACAGCATTGCCCATGTTAGTTCATGTCCATGGTCATACATATAAGTTCTTTTGCTTCTCCCTTTCCTATATTTATTCTTAATTTCCCCCTGTCTATTTTGTGCCTACCACTTATGCTTCTTATTTCCTGTACCTTTTCCCCCATTCTCCCCTCTCCGCCTCCCTGCTGATAATCCTCCATGTGATCTCCATTTCTGTGATTGTGTTCCTGTTCTAGTTGTTTCCTTAGTTTGATTTTGGTTTTTAATAGGTTCAGTTGTTGATACTTGTGAATGTTGTCATTTTGCTGTTCATGTTTTTGATCATCTTCTTTTTCTTAGATTAGTCCCTTTGACATTTAATGTAATAAGGGACTGGTAATGATGAACTCCTTTAACTTAACTTTATCTGGGAAGCAGTTTCCCTGCCCTTCCATTCCAAATGATAGCTTTGCCAGATAGAGTAATCTTGGATGTAGACCTTTGCCTTTCATGACTTTGAACACTTCTTTCCAGCTACTTCTTGTCTGTAAGGTTTCTTGTGAGAAATCAGTTGATAGTCTTATGGGCTCCCTTGTAGGTAACTCTCTCCTTTTCTCTGCCTACTTTTAAGATTTTCTTCTTATCTTTCATCTTGGGTAATGTAATGATGATGTGCCTTGGTGTGTACTCCCTTGGGTCCAACTTCTTTGGGACTCTCTGAGCTTCCTGGACTTCCTGGAAGTCTATTTCCTTTGCCAGTTGGGGAAGTTTTCCATTATTTTTTCAAGTAAGTTTTCAATTTCTTGCTCTTTCTCTTCTCCTTCTGGCACCCCTATGATGTAGATGTTGAAATGTTTAAAGTTGTTCCAGAGGTTCCTAAGTCTCTCCTCATTTTTTTGATTTCTTATTTCTTCATTTTGTTCTGGTTGTATTTTTATTTCTTCCTTCTGCTCCAAATTGTTGATTTGAGCCTTTGCTTCTTCCCTTCAGTGTTGGTTCCCTGTATATTTTTCTTTTTTTCACTTTTCTTTTTCTTATCTTGTATATTTTATTGATTATGCTTTGAGAGTTGTTTTTTACTTTTGATAGTTTTACTTTTTCCTGCATTTTTTGACCATACTCAACAATTTCTGTGAACATCCTGATTACCAGTGTTTTGACCTCTGCATCTGACGGATTGGCTATCTCTTCATCACTTAGTTCTATTTTTGGAGCTTTGATCTGCTCTTTGATGATCCATATTTTTTGTCTTGGCATGTCTGTTATGTTTTAAGTGGTGGAGCCTTAGGTATTGGTAGGGCAGGGCAACCCATGTGCTGCATTGTGATACTGTATGTAGGGGGGCATCTGAGAGGGAACAATGGCACTTGCTCCACTCTCGTGGCTTATAGTCACTTCCCCTGCTACCCATGAGCAACTTGGGCTCTTGTGGTGCTGATTTCCAGGTGAGTGGGTTTGTGTACATTCTAGAACCCTGTGGGTCTCTCCAATGAACTGTCCTGTGAGGCTGGGAGTTTCTCCTACTGCTGCAAACCCCACAGGTTTTTACAGCCAGGGTTTTTGAGGCTTTATTTCCCCACGCTGGAACCCTGGGTTGTACAGTCTCTCACTCCCCAGTTATTCCTCCAGGTTTATCTGCATGCAAATATGGGACCATCTGGTCATCCAGCCACTGCCTTGCTGTGCATCCCCTCTTCCCTGGCTGCCCATTTCCACCCCTTCCACCAGTCTGAGTGAGTGTTTCTTCTTTGACTCCTTGGTTGTTGGACTTCCATGCAGTGTGATTTTCTGGCAGTTCTGGCTATTTTTGTTTTTAAATTTGTTGTTGTCCTTCTTTTGGGTGCATAAGGAGGCAAAGTGTATCTACCTATGCCTCCATCTTGGCCAGAAGTCTGTGTGCCCTTTGTGTTTTAATAGAAATTGTGTTGAACCTATAGGCTGCTTTGGGTAGTACGGACATGTAATGATGTTAGTGCTTCCTATTCATGAACATGGTATAATATTTCACTTGTTTGTATCTTCTTCAGTTTCTTTCTTTAGTGTCCTATAGTTTTCCAAATACTGGTCTTTTACCTCCTTGGTTAAATTTATTCCTAGTTACCATTTTTTTTTGTTTCAATGGTAAATGGGATTTTTATTTAGTTTCTTCTTCTGATAGTTTGTTATTGATATACGTACATGCCACCAATTTCTGAATATTAATTTTGTATCTTGTTACTTTGCAGAATTCATTTATTAGATCTACTAGGTTTTTGGTGGAGTCCAAGGTATTCTATGTACAATATAGTGTCATCTGCAAATAATGACAACTTTACTCCCTCCTGTCCAGTTTTGATGTCTTTTATTTCTTCTTCATGCCTGATTGCTGTGGTTAGGACTCTCAGTACTATCTTAAATAAGAGTGGTGAAAGCAAAAAGCACTGTCTTGTTCCTGATCTTAAGAGAAACATTTTTAATTTTGGTTCACTGAGTATGATGTTGGTTGTGGTTTTGTCATATATGGCCTTTATTATGCTGAGGTATGTTCCCTCTATTCCCACTTTGTTGAGAATTTTTATCATAAATGGGTGTTGGTATTTATCAAATGCTTTTTCTGCATCTATTGATATGATCACGCAGTTTTTACCCTTCATTTTGTTTATGTGATGTATCATATTTATTGATTTGTGCATATTGTAGTTATCTTGCATCCCTGGGATAAATCCTACTTGGTCATGGTATATCATCATTTTAATGTATTGCTGAATACAGTATTCTAATATTTTGTTGAAAATTTAGTATCTATATCTATCAGGGATATGGGTGTGTAATTTTCTTTCTTTGCTGTGTCTTTTTATTGTGTCTTGGATAGTTTAAAATATATTATTTTTAAAATTATATTTATTTATTTTATTTTTTTATTGTTCAAGTACAGTTCTCTCCATTTTCCTGCCACCACTTTCCCCTGCCACATCCACCACCACCTCACACCCTCAATCCTACCCTGCTTTGGCTCTGTCCATGGGCCCTTTATACCTGTTCCTTGTTGCCCCTACCTCTTCTTTCCCCTGATATCCCCCTCTCATCTTCCCTCTGGTTACTGTCAGTTTGTTCTTTATTTCAACGTCTCTGGTTATATTTTGCTTGCTCATTTGTTTTGTTGATTATGTTCTACTTACAGGTGAGATCATATGGCACTACACAGCAGAAAGAAAGAAGGAGATCTTACCCTTTGCAACAGCAAGGATGGAACTGGAGAGCATTATACTAAATGAAATAAGCCAGGTGGTGAAAGATAAATTATATTTTTAGATTATACTATTACAGTTGTACCAGTTTTCCTCTCTTTTACCCCTCCACCCAGCAACCCCACTTCCTCAGGCAGTCCTTACACCATTGTTCATGCCCATGGGTCATGCATATAAGTACTTTGGCTGGTCCCTTTCCAATACTATACTTTGCATCCCCAAGGTTATTGTGTAACTACCAATTTGTACTTCGTAATCCCTTCATCTTCTCACTCATATCCCCAACTGCCTTCCCATCTGGCAAACATCAAAAGAAGTTCTTCATACCAATGCTTCTGTTTCTGTTCTGCTTGTTTGCTTAGTTTGTGTTTCAGATTCAATTGTTGATAGAGATGCATTTAATTCCATATTATTGTTCATAGTTTTGATCTTTTTCTTAAATAAGCTACTTTAACATTTCATATAATAATGACTTGGCAATGATGAACTCCTTTAGCTTTTTCTTGTCTGGGAAGCCCCTTATCTGCCCTTGTATTTTAAATGATATCTTTTCTGGATAGAGCAATCTTGGTTGTCGGTCTTCATTTTTTATCACTTTGAATATTCTTGCCATCTATGGCCATACCACACTGAACATGACTGATGTTGTCTGAATGTTTTTTGCCAATCCCTTCTAGCCTGCAAAATTTCTCTTGAGAAAACAGCTGACAGTCTTATGGGAATTCCCCTGTAGGTAACTAACTGCTTTTCTCTTGCTGCTTTTTAATATTCTCTCTTTATCTTTAACCTTTAGCCTTTTAATTATGATGTATCTTGGAATGGATCTCTTTGCATCCACGCTGTTTGGGACTCTCTGTGTTTCCTGGGTTTGAATTTCTACTTCCTTCACCAAATTAGGGAAGTTTTCTTTCATTATTTTTTCAAATACATATCCAGTTTCTTGCTCTTTCTCTTCTTCTGGCAACCCTATGAGGTGGATGTTGGATTGCTTGAAGTTGTCCCAGAGACTGTTTACACTATCATCATTTCTGGGGGTTCATTTTTCTTCTCATTGTTCTGATTGGTTGTTTTTTGCTTCTTTATGCTCCAAATCATTGATTTGATTTTCGGCTTTGCCCACTCTACTGTTGATTTTAATTAGTGTATCCCTCATTTCTGACTGGATCTTTTTCATGCTGTTGAGGTCTTCACAAGTTCCTTGAGCATCTTTATAACCAGTGTTTTGAGCTCTGCATCTGATACATTGCTTATGACTAATTTGTTTAGTTCTTTTCCTGAAGTTTTGATCTGTTCTTTCATTTGTGCTATGTTTCTTTGTCTCCTCATTTTGGCAGGCTCCCTGTGTTTTTTTCTATGTATGAGGTAGAGCTGCTTTGACTCCCTGTCTTGGTAATGCAGCCTAATGTAGTAGGAGTCCTGTAGGGTCCAGTGGCACAACCTTCTCACCACCCAAGCTGCATACTTAATGTATACCCTTTGTGGGCTGAATACACTCTCTTCTTGTAGTTGAGCCTTGATTGCTGTTGGCAGGTCAATGGGAGGGATTTACCCAGGCCAGTCAGCTATAAGGACTGGCTGTGACCACTGACTACCAACCTCTTCCCTCTGTGAAAGATCAGCTGTGCAGGGGCAGGGTGTTGGTGTTCCAATGTGGCATGTAGTTGTCCACCTGGTGTCCAGGCTCTGGGGTTTCCTGGGTGGTGTAGGCCAAGGTCTGCCCCAACCTGTGTTTTGCCTGGAACCACCCTGCCTGAGTTATAAAGCAATCTGAGATGGCTGTTAATTGTGTTGGGCTTGGAAATTCCCAGTCTAAACCAAGCTGTGAATCTAGGCTGGTTACTGCTAGTGCTGGGCCTGTGGCCCCTTAGTAAGAGGTATGGGGGCTTAGGGCTCACTGAGACTAGATCTTGCTTTTTTTTTTTTTTAAGAGGATTTAGGAGGCTGTGAAACTTGAGCCAAGATCAGCCATTTTAATGGAAAAGCAGCTTAGGTGGGCTCATAGGTTGGGTGGGGCATAGTTTTTGGGTATCTCCAGGGTGGGGCAAACTGTGTTAGCCAGGTTGATGGAGTCTCAGATATGGCACAAGCCTGCCATCCCTGTGGTTCTATGTGGGGAGGGTTCAGAAAAGGGACAATAGGCAACCTTTCTCTCTGGGAGAAGACTGTTCCCCAGTTTCACCTTGATGCCAGACACTTCACTTTCCCCCTGTGTGCCACTGGTGCCTTTCAGGCTGCTATCCTAGTGCTAGATCTAGAGGGAGTGAGTCCGAGTAGGTAAGTCTGTGTGTGGGTTCTTTAAGAGGAAGTGCTTGGGACTCCAGAAGTTTTTCCACCAACTCAATCATTGCTAGGTTTTTAGCCAGAAGTTATGGTGTCTTATCTTTGTGGCACTGGAACCCTGGGCTGGGGGGCTTGGTGTGAGGTCGGGACTCCTCACTCCAAAGATATTCCACCTGAGTTTTTATTCTCCACACATGGATGTTGGAGCAGCATTTTCCACATCTTCATCCCTCCTGCTAGTCTGGATGGACGTGGTTTCTCTAATTCCATAGTGGTCAGACTTCCATTCAACCCTATTTCTGATGGTTCTAATGGTGGTTCTGTATTTAGTTTTAATTTGATGTGGTTGTGTGAGGAAGCAAGCTGTGTTTACCTATGTTACCATATTGACTGTTCTTGTTTCTTGAGATAGTCCTATAATTCTATGAATTTCTCTCTTGGGAGTGTTTTCATCGTGTTCCCATTTTCATTTGTTACAAGGAATGTTTTGATTTCTTCCTTGATCTCATTGTTTGTTTATTAGCATGTTATTTAGCCTCCATAACTTTGAGTGTTTTTCAGTTTTATTTTTCTTGTCATTGATTTCCACCTTCATACCATTAAGGTCAGAAAAGATGCTTAATATGATTTCAACCTTCTTAAATTTATTGAGTCTTGTTTTGTGTTTTAACATGTGGTCAGTCCTAGAAAATATTTCATGTGTGCTTGAAAAGAATGTATATTCTAGGGGTGAAATGCTCTGAAGATATCAATTAAATCCATTTGATTTAGTTTGTCATTTAAGGCTACCATTGCCTTGTTGATTTTCTATCTGGAAGAGCTATCCATTAATGTTAATTGGGTGTTAAAATTCCCTACTGTGACTGTATTACTGTTGATCGCTCTGTTTATGTTCATTGAGATGCTTCTTCATGTTATTGATTTCTAGTTTCATACAATCATAGTCAGAAAGGATATTTGATATGATTTTAACCTTAATAAATTTGTTAAGAAATATTTTGTTGCCTATCACATGATCTATCCCAGAGAATGTTTTGTATGTGCTTGAGAAGAATGTATATTCTGTTGCTCTTAAGATGAATTGTTCTATAATAATCTGTTAACATCTATTAGTATACAAACAGACGGTATGTTTCAAGTTCACTATTTTCTTATTATGTTTCAAGTCCAGTATTTCCTTATTGATTTTCTGCCTGAATAATCTATTGTTGAGAGGAGGGTACATAAGTGCCCTGCTATTATTGTATAGTTTCCTATTTCTCCCTTTGGATCTATTAGTCTTTTAGTCTTTGCTTAATGTATTTAAGTCTTTTATGTTGAATGTGTGTGTGTGTGTGTGTCTATGTGTGTGTATAGTTGATATATCTTCTTGATGAATAAACCCCTCTACTACTATATGTATAATGACCTTCTTTGTCTCTCATTACAACTTTAAAGTGTATTTTTTTCTGATAAGTATAGCTATATTTGCTTTCTTTTGGTCTCCATTTGCATTAAGTATCTTTTTCTATCACTTTACTTAGAGCCTATGAGTGTTCTTAAAGCTGAAGGGAGTCTTTTGTAGGCAGCATATAGTTGTCTTATTTTTTGTCCATCCAGCCACTGTGTCTTTTGATTGGGGAACTTAATTCATTCACACTGGGTGTAATTATTGATATAAAAGGACTTACTAATGCCATTTTATTGATTGCTAGTTGTTTTGTAGTTGCCTTGTTTCTTTCTTTTTCTCGTGCTGATTTTCTTTATGAGTTGATTATTTCCCACAGTGGTATGCTTTGCTTCCTTTCTCTTTATCTTTTGTAGGGAGAACAAAAATGAAGAATGTCTTATGCCACTATGATGTCAATATCACCCCTTAATATATCTTTTTATGCAGGTTTCTAGTGGTCACTGTAGTGGATTTTCTTTATAGGAAGGATTTTAAGAATGGATTGAATATATTTAATAATTCTCAGCCTATACAGATTCTCTGAACTTTTTGCATACTACTTTGAATAATTATATTTGCCAGGAAGTTTTATTCAAATTATTTCATTATTGGTATAATTCATTTCGCCAGTGCAATATGAGAAAATTCAAGAGCTGCTGTGAGATTTACCATATGTCTTTTCTCTACCCCAATGATAATGGAATTCCATGTAGAGGTGGAGTCTTCATAAGTGTGGATCCATTAGTGACTATGATAAACAGAAACCAACTGCTAGCCTGCATCCCATAATAGTAGTGTGATATGAATAAAAAATTAATATTTGTTGTGTTAAGAGAGTGAAATATTTAGGGATTATTTGTGATTTCATTACAAATTGAATCATATTGTTATAATTGATGAAAATTTTTTTAAATGAAAGATCATTTTTTATTGTTCAGTTACAGTTGTCCCAATTTTTCTCCCATTGCTCTCCCTTGCCCTGCCTTAAATCTGAGATTTCATATTTTATCTGAACAAGTGCATTAGATATTGGATTCAAGATTTAATGTATCAAATATTAGGTATGTTGTCATAAATAAATTTCTTAACTTTGTGTCTTAGTATTCTTATTATAAATCTGTCTTTCTTTTCTCATAGTTTGATGTTATGTTGAAATGAAAGTAGCCTTTGAAAAGGATAAAAAATTATAATTTAAAATTGCTAGTATGGTTAACAATTTCTGAGTATTTTTACACAGAAGCAATATTTTTAATATGTCCATTTTCTTGAGACTTTCTAGACATATTTATTTATATTTATATTTGGACACATTTAATTTAGCCTGTAGAATTTACATTTCTATCTGTTTTTTATGCGCTATATTTTCTAAGAATACTGATTTTATATTATGAACATTTTATCTTCTCCCTCTACTCCAAAATATTGAACAGTTTTTAAAAAATTTTCTAAGTTTTTTCACATATCATTGATTAGTGGAAAATGTCTAGCATCAATATTAATCTCTAGTGAACAATCAATTGGATTATGTCTTCATGATTAATTGCCTCAATTCTGCCAAATTTTGATACTCAATTACCTCATACGTTGGCAATATTGGTAATAAAGTACTGACTGAGAATTCAAATATAGACCTTGCTGATTCCATAGTCAAGTCTCCATGGATGAAGTCATGTGAGTTATTATAATTGTTTTTACTATTAATCAGCTTTCTTAATTATCTCTTCAGTGTTAAGATATCTATCTGACTTCACTAATAGTGGTGGTATATTAACAAGTATTTTTTAAATCTGTTCTTGCTTCCATAATATCTCTCAAAGTGTTTTATAAGTCTCAATGAAAAATTTACAAGTTATTTTTCTAGTATGGGAAAACAGCTCTGAAATATTTCTTCCATAATCATTACCACATTGGTTAGAAAAGAGATAAAAGCCTCCTTTATTTGTTCAACACATTTTTATAGGGTCTTTATTTTATTTTAGGCATTTAAAAAGGTATTGGAAATGTAAAGATAACGGCAAAACCTCAGTTTTCAATGAATTTACCTAAAATTCTTGGCTTCTGTCTTCATCACACAAATTAGTTGTTAAAATTGCTTCTATAATCCACTGGCTAAAACAAAGCTAAAGCAATGAAAATACTTCACAATACACTTGTAGTTTATATTCATATCTTATTTGTGTTTAGTTTGTTATAAACTTGACTGTCAATTTAATTTTCTTACCTTTGATTAAAATCTCAGTAAGCAGTAAACAAGCCTATGAATTAGTCTTAATATAACTGTGAGGATAACCAATGTCAATAAGGAATTTTTTTTTCAATGGTAACAGTGACAGAATATAAACTGTGTTCAATAATTGATAAAAGTGAAAATGTCATGACTCATGTTTATATACTTTCTAACATCCTTCACAAACTGTTTATAGTAGATCACACTGTTGTTTCATTAAACCAAATCAATTAGTTTAGAATTTCACCATCTGCATCTTCTGTCATTAAAGAAAAACAACTTTAATGAATAAATTACAGAAAAGCCCTGTTATGAGCCAGGCACAAAACTAGATACATTTGTATCTATTGTCATTTTTAGTCTTCACAAGAGCACTGAGAGGTAGGCACCATTCTATGCATGATATGGATGAGGAAATTAGGGCTCCAGTAATTTAAGAATAATTTTTTTAAAGATTCAATCAGCTTATAACTCAAAGATGGGTGTTTGAACCCACACTATTAGGCAATTTCTCCCTCAATTATACTACTAGATGGTAGTTAGGAGTCAGATAAAGTGATGAAATGAATTAATATGTCCCATTAGTTTATTGTTCAACATCATAAAAATCCAATTTACTCTAATTTGATATGCTTTTAAATATTTTGTGGTAGTAAAAAGCAAATATAAATTCCTTATTTAATTCATATAATATTACTCAGGCATGTAGTTTAAAAAGTTAAAACCAAGAAGAAAATAAAAATGGCAAGGCTGAGGAAAAGTGGTGAGAGCTGGGAATGGGTGGCTTGTACCAGTACGTAACAGCGAACTGAATAGAAAGAATGAATGAAATAAAATTTGATGAAATGAATGGGCAGAATGAAAGAACACAAACTGATAAAAACAGATTTGCTTCAGGGAAGAAAAGGAAGAAGACAGAATAATTCAATATAACAGGAGTTTTTCTGAATTTAATTAATTATAAAGCCATAAATAGGAGTGTTATGATTTAATGGAAAAAATCCAAACAACTATGCTATCATCTGCTGTTATTGTTAAAAAAAAATAATTACTTTAGCCTTAGGTTCATTACTCTCAGAAAGTCCAGCTTCTTAGGCCTTCTGCTTTTTCCAGGGAAGTCCACTCCTACCCCACAGTTTCTTCATGGCTAATTTGACCTCTTTGTTCCGAAGTGTGTAGATGAGAGGATTTAGCATGGGGGTAATAACATTGTAGAGTACAGACACCATTTTGTCCACAGAAAAAGTGGAGAAGGGGCGAGCATAAATGAAAATACAGGGTCCAAAAAACAGTGTTACCACCATAAGGTGGGAGCCGCAGGTGGAGAGTGCCTTTCGCCTTCCCTCTTTGGAGCGAATCTTAACAAGGATAGTGGTATAGGAAGAAATCAGCACCACAAAGGAGCTGGTAGAGATTAGCCCACTGTTAGATACCATTAGTAGCTCAATAACAAATGTGTCTGCACAGGCAAGTTTGATGACAGGCGGAACATCACAAAAGAAGTTGTCTACCACGTTTGGCCCACAGAAGGGCAGACGGATAGTAAGAATTGCCTGGACAGTGGAGTGCACAAATCCTCCCATCCAGGAGGCAGCTACCAACACACAGCATAATCCTCGATTCATGATAGTGGTATAGTGCAGGGGGCGACAGATTGCAACATAGCGATCATAGGCCATCACTGTGAGCAGGAACATCTCAGCTGCCCCTACAAAATGCAGGAAGAAGAGTTGCACAATGCATTGGTCATAGGAAATGAGTTTTTTATTATTAAGAAAGTCAACCAGAAGCTTAGGGGTGGTTACTGTTGAATAACAAAGGTCCAGGAAGGAGAGGTTGCCAAGAAGAAAATACATGGGTGATGAATTCAGGTAGTTATCAGAGGCCACTGTGACCATGATGAGGACATTGCCTATCCACGTGGACACATAGAAGAAAAGAAATAGTACAAAGAGTCCTGCCTCAGTAGATGGTGTCTGGGAGAAACCTGCCAGGGCAAATTCTTTCACCACTTCTGTTTGGTTTTCATCCATTTGACCTGGCTCTCCCTAGATCAAAGAAATTAAATAAGGGACATTAGCAATAAAAAAAAAAAAGAGAGAGAGATTTCACACAAAATGGAAGAAGCTTCTCATTTTTAAGAGTTATTTTTCTCTGGATACATCCTGATTGATCAGCTGAAAGAAATTTTTTTCTCCTTTTCTGATCTAAAAACATTCTCCAACAAGCTCCAACTTTGAGACAATGAAGAAGTAGCCAACGCCGTTTTAGAGCATGAAGGTACTTGGTCCTGGGCCTTTAGCTTCAACTTGATGCATGTCTCTTCCATCAGTTAGTATTTTACTTCTCTCTCTTTTTTACATTGTCTCTAGATATATATTATATTTCCCTGGGATATTAATATATTTTTATAAATAATAACCTTTAGGAAAATATAAAACTTGAAGGTAGAATTTAAAATTTGACTGAACAGACATAGTCTCTGTAGAGGCTTCATGTGGGATAGGGATCACACTAACACAAGTGGTCAGGCTGCTATAATAACCTTGTGCCCTTTTCTATCAAGATAACTCTCGTGGGTCTGTGCCTTGTGCAAATGCCTGGAGGAAGGATCACATTCCACTGTGGGCATGTTGTTGGTGCATTGACCCTGCCCTAACTTTCCTGAATGCCTGTCCAGTTTATTATTGTCGCAGCACATTTCTGTCCAGACTATTATTGTCTGCAATGCATTTCTCATCTTAAGTCATAGCTGTGGACACATGGGCACGGGTTATTCTTTCAATGATCTAAATAGACTCATGAAATAATTATTCATACATTTAAGCCATTCCATCTTTTGACTATCCTATCAAATTAGGTAAAATAAATTATTTGTTCTGAGGCAAAAAAATTAGCAATCCATGGAGTATGTATGTGTATTTTATCCATTCATCTGAGTAATGGCTAAAAGATATTACTGCATTAGATGAAATGGATGAATGTCCTTTGAAGACTGTGGGGGCTCATGAGAACTGCTACTGACTTGAATTTTATAGTTCCACCACACATAGAGCAAATTTTGAGGATATTATATTATTAAGGTACAATAATTTAAAATTTAGATATTGGTGAATTTTATCTTATCATAGTATATATCTCCTCTAAACTATGAACTCAATAACTTCATTTAGTTAATTCAACAAAAAGTTTTTTAAAAGAAAATTAATTTTAAACTAAATAAAAGTTAGTTTAAGTAAGACAATAAAAATTACATACTTCTTAAGACAATTTAAAATGTATAAATACTATATTTATATGCTCTCTAGCAGTGGAAAATATCAAGAAGTAATATGAAGAAAAACCCCCAAAGTTAAACATTTTTATTAAAATGTTTACAAAAAGATTAATTAACTTGAAAATATGGTTAAATAAAAATGGGAAAAAACCAAGACATGAAAAGGTGTATTTGAAATATGACAAAAACCTATATACACAGAAAAATTAAACTATAGAAGCAACTAGACTAAAATTAAAGACAAAATATTTGTAAATGTTAACTTTGACAATTGAGTTTTTTAACTTATTGATAATTTCTAATTTTCTGCAATGAATTCAATAATACTTATAATAAATATATAAACTTTCTGTGAATTACTGTGGTTATGCATATCCACAGATCTTATGACTTACTATTTTATTTTTATATGAAAAATTAATGTTTCACATTTGTTCTCTTTGTTCAATCTAGTTATTATTTATCATTACTAAATTTCAGGAGAAAAATACCTGTAATTATAACCTATGTAACTTTTTTTGGGCAGTAATAGCTATCTAGATAACATTAAACAACCTCAGATTTATTAAAAGCAAGTTTTTAACAATGGATTTGTTTTGTAAGATATATTTTACTATTTATTTAATTTTTCATGTTTTAATTTTTTTCTGATTACAAAAATAATGAGTGCTTATTGCTGAAATTTGGAAACATGAAAAACACAAAGAAAATAATCACTCTCCCAATACCAAGAGGCAAACACTGTTAACTTTAGCTAGCCTTATATTTTAAAAAGCATTTTAAATGCAATGTTTTATTTCTAGAATTTATATATTGTCCTGAAAAATATCACAATTAACATTAATACTGATCCTGAAAATGGGGACAGATGACAAGAGCATGAATAAAGACTTTCAGTATAATAGGTTTTAAGTCAAATCACACACCTTTCTGTGGAGTGTAGATGCTTAGGTCCTTCAATCACAGATGCCTGGCACCCTAACACTATAGAACTGTAGAGACACAACAGAACCAAGAAGATAAATGAATTAGTTGGAACCCCATGGATAGACACAGTGGCTATCATTAGGAAAGTTTGATGTTTAGGGATTTAGAGACTCAGGTACTCACGGTCAAATCACAAAGGGAATTATTAAAAAATTTTAATCACAACATTTTGCCAGAAATTATGGGACACCAAAAAATGTCCCATAATTTTGTGTGTTGGGTTGATAGTGGGGTATGAGGGTAAAAGGCAATGGATATGAGAAAGAAAAGACAATGATAAAAGATGTGATAGTTGCAATATTGTCAGCTGGGTTATACTGAGAAGTGTGTTCCCAGGACTGAGGTTGATGAGAAGGATAATGAAACATTAAAGAAAGTTTGGCTGCAGTTGCCTTGCCAAAAACAGGGCACTTTGGCTTATGCTGCTTTCTCCATAGGGAGTGCCTTTTCTAATCAGAATTTTCATCTTTAGATTTTATCTTATTTTTTTAAATTACAGAAATATGTAAAGTAAGAATGATAATCTCCCCTTTCTTGCACTGAGACCTTCAGAACACTGGGTATGGGAGGGGCACAGGAAGGGAGGAGAGAGGAAAGAGAAAATGGAGACAGAGACAAGACAGAAGAGACAAGAAGGTGAGAGCTTAGTAGATATACTTCCATGCACTGTATACAGCTCTAATTCTTTTTTAACTGATACATAATATTTTATTTTTTTATTGTTGTTCAAGTATAGCTGTCTCCATTTTCCCCCGAGTTAGCGTCCCCCACCCACCCACCACTCTTCCCACCCACAATCCTACCCCTCTTTGGTTTTGTCCGTGGGCCCTTTATACATGTTCCTTGATGACCCTTCCCTTTCTTTCCCCCATTACCCTTTTCCTCACTCCCTTCTGGTTACTGTAAGTTTTTTTTTTATTTCCCTGTCCCTGGTTACATTTTTGCTTGCTTGCTTGTTTTGTTGATTAGTTTCCACTTATAGGTGAGTTCATATGGTATTCATCTTTCACTACCTGACTTATTTCACTTAGCATAATGGTCTCCAGTTCCATCCATGCTATTGTGAAGGGTAGTAGCTCCTTCTTTCTTTCTGTTGCATAGTATTCTATTGTATAAATGTACCACAGTTTTTTGATCCACTCATTTACTGATGGGCACTTAGGTTGCTTCCAGCACTTGGCTATGTGAATTGTGCTGCTATGAACATTGGGGTATAAGTTCTTTTGAACAGGTATTTCATGATTTTTAGGGTACAATCCCAGCAGTGGGATTGCTGGGTCAAAATGCAATTCCATTTTCAGTTTTCTGAGTTAATCCCATACTGTTTTCCACAGTGGTTGCATCAGTTGGCATTTCCACCAAAAATGTACTAGGGTTCCCTTTTATCCACAACCTCTCCAGCACTTGTTGTTTGTTGATTTGTTTATGATGACCATTCTGGCAGGTGTGTAGTGGTATCTCACTGTGGTTTTAATTTGCATCTCTCTGATGGATAGTGATGCTGAGCATCCTTTCATGTGTCTCTGGGCCCTGTGTATGTCCTCCTTGGAAAAGTGTCTGTTCAGGTCCTTTGCCCATTTCTAAATTGGGTTGTTTGTCTTCCTGGAGTGGAGCCATGGGAGTTCTTTATATATTTGGAGATCAAATCCTTGCCTGAGATATCATTGGCAAATGTATTTTCCCATACAGTTGGTTCCCTTTTCATTTACTGATGTTTTCTTTAGCTGTGCAGAAGCTTTTTATTTTGATGAAGTCCCATTTGTTTATTCTTCCCTTTATGTCCCTTGCTGTAGGGGACATATTGGTGAAAATATTGCTGCATGGAATAATTGATATTTTCCTACCTAAGTTCTCCTCTAGGACTTTTATGTTGCTGTGAATTACATTTAAGTCTTTTATCCAATTTGAGTTTATTTAGGTGAATGGTGTAAGTTGGTGGTCTAGTTTAATTTTTTTGCATGTAGCTGTCCAGATCTCCTAACACCATTTGTTGAAGAGGCTATTTTAACTCCATTTTATGCTCCTACCCCTTTTTTCAAATATTAATTGACCATAGAGACATGGGTTTATTTCTGGGCTGTCCATTCTATTGCATTGATCCATGTGTTTGTTCTTATGCCAGTACCAGACTATTTTGATTATAGTGGCCTTGTAATATAATTTGATATCAAGTATCAAATTATATTATACCTCCTACTTTGTTCTTTCTCAGAATTGCTGAAGCTATTTGTGATCATTTATGGTTCCATATAAATTTTTGAAATACTTGTTCTGTGCCTGTGAAATATGTCATTGGTATTTTGATAGGGATTACAATAAGCCTATAGATATCTTTGGGTAGTATGGACATTTTGATGACATTGATTCTTCCAATCCATGAACACTGTATATGCTTCCATTTATTTGTGTCTTCCTTAATTTCTTTCTTCAGTGTTCTGTAGTTTTCTGAGTACATGTCTTTTACCTCCTTGGTTAAGTGTATTCCTAGGTGCTTTATTTTTCTTGTTAGTATAGTGAATGGGATATTTTTCCTAGTTTCTGTTTCTGATATTACTTTGTTCATGTACAAAAATGCCTTTGATTTCTGAATATTAACTTTGTATCCCTCTGTTTTGCTAAATTCATTTATTAGCTCAAGTAGGTTTTTGGTGGAGCCTGTAGGGTTTTCTATGTACACTGTCATGTCATCTGCAAACAATGACAGCTTTACTTCCTCCTTTCCAATTTCAATGCATTTTATTTCTTTCTGAGTCTGATCACTGTAGCTAGAACTTCCAATACTATGTTGAATAAGAGAGGTGAGAGCAGACACCCTTGTATTTTTCCTGCCCTTAGGGGAAAAGCTTTTAGTTTTTGCCTATTGAGTATAATGTTGGCTGTAGGTTTCTTGTATATGGACTTACTATGTTGTATGTTCCCTCTACTCCCACTTTGCTGAGTGTTTTTATCATAAATGCATGCTGCATTTCATCAAAAGTTTTTTCAGCATATATTGATATGATTATGTGATTTCTGTCTTTCCTTTTATGTGGTGTATTACATTTATTGATTTGCAAATATTGTACTATCCTTGAACCCCTGGGATGAATCCCACTTGATCTTGGTGGATGATCTTTTTAATGTATTGCTGGATGCAGTGTGCCAATATTTTGCTGAGGATTTTAGCATCCATATTCATCAGTGATATTGGCCTGTAGTTTTCTTTGTTGTGTCTTTATTCAGTTTTGGAATTAGGATAATACTGGCCTCATAAAAAGAGTTTGGGAGTCCTCCTTCTTCTTGAATTTTCTGGAACAGTTTGAGTAAGATAGGAGTAGTTTCTTCCCTAAATTTTCAGTAAAAATCACCTGCAAAGCTGTCCAATCTGGTGCTTTTGTGTGCTAGGAATTTCATTATTACTGCTTCAGTATCACCAGCTGTTATTGGTCTATTCAGACATTTTGCTTCTCTCCAATGAACTCTCCTGTGAGACTGGCAGTTTCTCATGCTACCTCAAACCACAGGTTTTTACCAGTAGGGGTTCTAAGGCTTTCTTTTCCAGCACCAGAACCCTGGGTTTCAGGGTCTCTCTCACTCCCCAGTTGTTGCTCCTGGTTTATCCACACACAAATGTGCGACCACCCAGTCCACCAGCCACAGCCTTGCCGTGTGTCCTCTCCACCCTGGCTGCCCATCTCCCGATTTTGTTTGTTTTCAAAAAAAGATCTCCTGGATTTATAAATCATTTGAATTGTTCTTTTAGCCTCTATGTCATTAAATTCTGCTCCAATCTTGTTTATTTCCTTCTTTCTACTTACTCTGGGCTTTGTTTGTTGTTGTTCCTCCAGTTCTTTTAGATGTAGGGTTAGGTTGTTTATTTGAAAATTTTCTGTTTTTTTAGGTAGGCCTATATTGCTATGAACTTCCCTGTCAGGACTTCCTTCACTGTGTCCCATAGGTTTTGGGCTGCTGTGTGTTCACTTTCATTTGTTTTGAGGAGGTTTTTCATTTCTTCCTTGATCTCATTATTAACCCTTGTTTCATATCATGCTGTTCAGTCTCCACAAATTTGAATGTTTTTGAGTTTTTTCCTTGAGGTTGTCGTTTCAAGCATTTTGATCTGAGAAAATGCGTGCTATGACTTCATTTTTCTTGTATTTCTTGTGTTTCTTGTCCTATCATGTGGTTTATCAAAAAACATCCAATGTACATTTGAAAAGCATGTATATTTTGCTTTTTTCGGGTGAAAGGTTTTGTATGTATCAGTTAAACTGACTTGATCCAGTAGTGTTCAGTGCCACAATATCCTTGTTGGTTCTTTGTTCAGAAGATCTAATCATTGACAGCGGGGTGTTTAAATCCCCTGCTATAAGTGTGTTGCTGTCTGTATCTTTCTCAAAGTCCTCCAAGGTTTTCTGTATGTATTTGGGTGCTTCTATGTTGGATGCATATGTGTTTACAATGGCTATATCTTATCGATGCATGCTTCCCTTAATTATTATGAAGTGTCCTTGTCTTTCTCTTTATGGCCTGCATTTTGAAATCTATTTTGTCTGATACACATGTTGCTACCCCAGCCTTTTCTTTTTTTTTTTTTTTTGGTCCATTTGCTTGGAATTTTTTTTCCCCATTCTTTCACTTTCAGTCTGTGTAGATCTTTTTTTCTGAGGTTAGTTTCTTGTAGACAGCATATATGCAGGTCATGTTTTCTTATCCATTCTGCTATTCTTTGTCTTTTGAATGGAGCATTTATTCTATTTACATTTACACTTATTATTGACAGGTACTTATTCATTGCCATTTATTCTGTACCTGTGTTGCTCTCTCTCTCTCTCTCTCTCTCTCTCTCTCTCTCCCTCTCTGTTTCTTCTTCTTTTATAACAGTCCCTTCAGCATCTCTTGCTGTGACGGTTTGGTGGATGCATACTCTTTTAGCTTTCTTTTGTCTGGGAAGCCCTTTATTTTACCATCTATTTTAAATGAGAGCCTTGCTGGATAGAGTAGTCTTGATTGTAGGTCCTTGTTTTTCATTATCTGGAATATTTGTGCCAATCCCTTTGGGTTTGTAGGGTTTCTGTTAAGAAATCCACTGATAGTCTTATTGGACCTCCTTCGTATGTTACTTGCTGTATCTCCCTTGCTGCTTTTAAGATTCCCTCTTCATAAAATTTGTCATTTTAATTACGATGTGTCTTGGAGTAGGCCTCTTCAGGTTCATTTGGATTGAGACCCTCTGTGCTTCCTGAACTTGTGTGGCTTTTCCCCTCACCAAGTCAGGGAAGTTTTCTGTTGTTATTTTTCAAACAGGTTTTCTGTCTCTTGTTCCTTTTCTTCTCCATCTGATATTCGTATGATGCGAATGTTATGTTTCATGTTGTCCTGAAGTTCCCTGAACCTATCCTCATTCTTTTTTGGTGTTTTTGTTTTGTTTTGTTGCCCTGCCTGCGTTCTAGCTCATTGATTCGGTCCTTCTAGCTCATTGATTCGGTCCTTTGTTTCATCCAGCCTGGCTTTAATTCCTTCTAGT
The DNA here is from genome assembly GCA_004026545.1 of Mormoops blainvillei. Taxonomy (NCBI): domain Eukaryota; kingdom Metazoa; phylum Chordata; class Mammalia; order Chiroptera; family Mormoopidae; genus Mormoops; species Mormoops blainvillei. The sequence continues at coordinate 66,502 of PVJD01004671.1, forward strand.
GTGTATTTTATTTCAGATGTTTACTCTTCATTTCTTCCTGGTTCTTGTTTAAGTTTTTATTTCCCTTTTCATGCTTCTGTGGCTCCCACTCAGTTCCTCGTGGCTGTCAGTGAGCTCCTTGAGCATTCTTATAACCATTTGTTTTTAATCCAATGTCTGATAGATTGCTTGCCTCAATTTAATTTAGCTCTTTTTCTGGGGACTTCTCTGCTCCTTTTGATTGGGGGTTCTTTCTTCGTCTCCCCACTTCAGGTGACTCTGTGTGTTTCTGCCTCTCAGGGTGCTCTGCTTTGCCTGCCTGTCTTCATGGGGTGGACTTCTGTGGTAGGAGTTCTGTGGGGCTCAGTGGTGCCGTCTCTTTGATCTCCTGATCTGGATGCTCTAGGGTTGCCCTTTGTTCAGCTTGTGTGGGCTCTCTTCTTATACTTGGGTTTTGCGTCTTTGTGGCTCATTCGTTGGTGGGCTCTCCTCTCCAGCTGGTCTGCTTGGAGTGACAACTCTTGCTGCATCTTGTGTTCTGTTGTAAAGGTGTTAGTTAACAAAGAAATATTACCAGAAAACCAAACCCATGTCAGCAAAAGAACCCCCCTGCCACATCAGCAATAGCAACAGCAATTGAGCAAAGATTAATAGACATGGAGAGAGATTAAGAATAGTATAACATAAAAAAGGAATATGAGATGACTAAAAGAGAGAAAAATGATTTTGAGTGGGAAGAGGGAGGAGAAATAATAAGAGTAGGGAATAGAAATGAGGTAAGAAAGGGAGAGAATAAAATTAAAAATGTAAGTAAAACAGGGAAGGGCAATAACAAAGGTGGAGTAAGAAAAGGGAAGAGTATACTATGAGGTTGGACGTAAAATTAAAAAGGTATGGAACCAGTGGGAGCAAAATTGCAGAAAAACCACTGCAGGGTCAATAACAATGCCAGCTGAGCAAAGGTTAATAAAAGTGGAAAGGGAATAAGAATATCATACAAAAGAGAAAAGTGAATATGAGGTGTCTACAGTAAAGGAAAATGATTTTGAGAGGATGGGGGAGGAAAACTAATAAGAGTAAGGAATAGAACCCAGGATAAGAAAGGGAAAAAAATTAAAAGAACCTATGTGTCCAATGTTCCTAGCCACTTTATTTACAATAGCCAAGTGCTGGAAACAGCCTAAGTGCCCATCAGTAAATGAGTGGATCAAAAACTGTGGTACATTTACACAGTGGAGTACTATGCAGCAGAAAGAAAGAGGAGCTACTAACCTTCACAACAGCATGGATGGATCTGGGGAGCATTATGCTAAGTGAAATAAGCCAGGTGGTGAAAGACACATACCATGATCTCACCCTTAATTGGAACCTAATCAACAAAATAAACAAGGAGTAAAATATAACCAGAGGTATTAAAATAAAGAATTAGACCAACAGAGGGGAGGCAGGAGGGGGATAACAGGGCAATGAAGGGAAAGAGTCGTCAAGGAACGTGTATAAAGGACCCATGGACAAAGCCAAGTGCGGGTAGGATAGAGGATGGGAAGTCGGGGTGGGTGGGACAGGGGAGAGGGCTGGGGTGAAAATTGGGACCACTGTAACTGAACAACAATAAAAAAAATTCCTAACTCAGCTGATCAAGGGTAAGCAGAAGGTAAAACGGTGTATGACCAGGGGAGAGTATTCTATGGGATTTGAAGTACTAACAAATAATGAACAAATTGGAATACCGTTGGAGAAGAACAGCAATAACCAATATACCCTCACCCAACTAGCCACAACTTATAAAGGTGGAAAGAAAATAAGACTATTATAAGAGGGGGGAAAAGAATGTGAGCTGACTTAAGGAAGGAAGAATGCTTTTGCGAGAACAGATGGAGGAGAAATAGAATAAGGAATAGGAACATGGTGTAGCGCCCAAGAAAAGAGTTTACAACAACAATAAGAATGGTCAGGAAGAAGTCAAAATGGAGTAAGACCAGGGAAGGGTGCTACGTGGGATCTGATATAATAATAATATGAAAAAATATATAATCTGAATAAAAAGAATAAAAAATAAAACACCAAAATTAGTCAGTTCGTTGGAATACAATTGAAGCAAAAGAAGACATGTTAAAACATTATGTGAAAGGAAGAATGAAGAAAGAAAAAACATGCAAGTTCTGAGGAAGAGCAAGGTGAAATTAGTCTCGGCTGTTGGTGTTCACCGTCTGACTTTTTCTGGATCCGTCTTTGGCTTTTTATCAGCTTGAGGTCCTGAGGTGGATCTTCCAGCTTCTGGCAACACCAACTGTATCTCCTTCACCTACCTCTAGAGGGAGCTTCTGTTGTGACGAGAGGGTGAGACCTCTGTGTCTCCCCTGGGAGGCACTGTTCAGTTTTCTGGGAAAATTGTGGGTGTGTTCCCCCTGCCCCTACACCTCCCATCTTAGTCTGTCCCAGTTTACTTCCAATAATATATAGTTTCTCATTAAATAGCTGTCCATTTCATGGGTGTGGGGTGAGACAATCTGTGTAAGAGTGTCAGCTCTCTCCTGCTTGGTGTAGGAGGCAGCTCTGTGTGAGAGCTGTTGCTGGGCAGAGCCCCGACGCCCCCTTGTTGCACCACTTTCTGACTTCCCTGCTTTGATGTCCTCAGTGCAATAGGGCCCTAGGGTCCTTTGTACTTTGTCTCCCTGTGAGTTCAAAACGGGCCCTTTCAGGTACTCCTCTTGCTGTCTTTCTCTTGTGGAGGAAGTGCCCCCTGCAGTGTTGTTAAGCCGTTGCGGCTGGTTTTGCAGATTTCCCCGTTCCTGCTGGAGGTGGGAGATGGGTGCAACCTTCCCTTCCCAGCTGTTCTGCCAGGGAAGGGGGCTCAGTCTGGCTTTAAATAATCTCAGGTACACAGTTCCCAGCTCACTGCCCTCAAAGCACACAAGGGCCCACATTCTCCACTCTGCAGCTGTGCCAGGATGGGGTTGAGAAATCCTCTCTCTTTGCACCATTTTTATCAATCTGTCCAGCTGTACTGAGTGGGAGCAAATCATGCTCACAATCCTTTTACCTTTTGTCAGAGCAGCTGCCATGTGTGGTCCCTGCCCAGCACACCTCAGCACCCCCTTTTAAAAAGTTTTTCTGGGTTCTCCCACTGCAACACTGAGTCACTGTCCAGCTTTCCATAAACACCTCTCCTAAAAGTCAAGTCTATCCCAGTCACAGCTAGCCATGGCCCTCTTCCTCCACCAGTTCCAGGTGCAGATGGTATCTCTCTCCCTCCCTGGCACTCTCCCGGTTGGTATTTGCCACTTCAGCTGAGGTTGTGCTTATAGCTAGTGTGTGTGTTTAGCCTGGTCCTCCCCAATGACTTTGCGTATCCAAGTCTCTCCTCGCCTGGGTCTGGGGATTCCCTGTCCTGAGAGGGCTGCTAAACTGCTATCTCTGACCAGGCTCTCCATGGATGTAGGCGCAGCGGCTGCAGGCACCGAGGTTGCTGGCGCCACGGCCCGGGATATTCCCTGTCCACCTATAAAACTTCCTCACCCTCACCACCCATATCGAAGCATCTTCTGTGCTCTTTGGCTTCCAAACTTCACATGGGCTAAGATTCCGTTGACTGTTCACTTTATTTTTTGGAAGATGAGCTAAGCATCTGAGTTGGGTCCAAGAGCATGTGGACTTGGCTCCCACCTACATGGCCACCATCTTCCACCCTCCCATAAATTCTAAATTCTAATTTCCCTTCACTTTCTTCTGCTGCTCTCCTCTCCCTCCCCTTCACTTCCCCTTATGTCTCTTGCCACTCCACTCCTTCAGTGTAAGAATTTTGAGAATCAGAGTAGGGAAATGACTTGATTTTTCAATGGTACTATCAACACCTCTCTATTTTCACCAGCAGGGAAGAGTTAAAAGGAAAAAAATACTACCAACCATATCATAACTGCTTTAATTTTTATTTAATATTTTTGGCACTGTGTAAAAACATAAAAGGAAGTCATATTTAAAAGATCATTACCATGTTTGACGTTATACAAATGAAGTTGACAAAAAGATTAAGCTCCAAGAAAACTTAACTAAGTAGTATCATGCTTCAAAAAAAGATTGTATGTCTGTATCTAAAACAGCTTACACTAAGACTTACCATGCAGAGGTAGTAACTATACATGTAGCCAGTAATTTATGTCTTATAGTATACTTAAAATACTGAATCCAGAGTACTGAATGCAGGCTTTCTATTTTCTGTTAAGCAATTCTCTTTTTCATTATTAGAATACATTTAGTGTCTCTGTTACAAGGCCTTTATCATATTGTAAATCCAGGGAGAAGGACATAATAAAATTTTTGACTAGCAAGTGAAACAATAATTAATAGATTTTTAAATCTTTATTTTTAGAGGTACATGAATTTTCCTTTCCCTCTTCTGTTTTCCAAGAAATATTTAAAAATAGATTTCAGATTTGATCTTCAGCTGCAAATAATTTCTTGTCACTTTGGCATTTGTATATTTTAGATACATATGACATTAACTTTTGCTCTGAATTTAAATACTCAACACCTGCCATATTTGCAATCAGTTTCAAAGATTTTTTATGAATAACATAGAACTCATTATAACCAATTTATCCTACTTAATAAGTAGATTTGGAAAATATATATATTCTGCCGATAGCATCAGATATATAGAAAAAGTTTTATAATGAGTACAAATCAATGCCAAATAATCTAAAAGAAAATAAAAAATTTTACTGGAGCAGTAGTAGTAGAAATAATTATATATAACCAAATGTATAACAAATGAACTTTAAATAACCAAATATTCAATATACAAGGAAAAGATAAACTAGTAAATATACATTAATGAGGTGAATCCATGTTGTAAAACACAGTATTTTTTTACTAGGTCAATATATGAAAAAATGTTGTGAATACGTTGAATGAAGATATCAGAAACTCAATTTGCAAGGTATAAGATATCACTTCAATTGAAGGGAATCATAAAGTTAGTAACATAAGTAATGTTTTATGTAGATTAAAATCTCTAAACTTTTAAATAAATTATTTAAAAGAATGATTAAATATATTAAGAGAATTTGTACTTTAGAATTATATAAGTAATGAAAAATGGGTTTAAATGTTCTTTAAATACTAAACCAGGAACTGATGTTATATAATTCCCTTATACTTTGGGCAAAAATCCAATTCTGTAGCTCAATAACCCATGTCATTAGCAAAAACAATTGGCATGATGCTGAGATCCAGTGGAGGCTCATCACTGTCATTCAGGATTATGTTCAGGGTGAGCCCTGATTTTTCCAGTTCATGTGACGATTTCTCAGCTTTCGCATGGCTGATTTAATATCTTCATTCCTCAGAGAGTAGATGATGGGGTTCAACATGGGTGTACAAACAGTGTAGAACACAGAAAGGAACTTGTCCACAGAAAATCTGCTAAAAGGCCATATGTAGAAATAAATGCAAGGCCCAAAGAAAAGAATTACCACTGTGATGTGGGCAGTTAATGTAGAAAGTGCCTTGGATAACCCACTGGAGGACCGACGCCAGACAGTGATCAAAATGATGATGTAGGAAATAATTAAAGCCAGAAAACAGCTCAATGATATCAGGCCACTGTTAGTTAGTGTCATAATTTCCATTTCATAAGTATCCGTGCAAGCCAGCCCTATCACGAGGGGAAGGTCACAAAAGAAGCTGTCTAACTCATTGGGACCACAGAATGGCAGATCCACTGTAAAAGCCAAGTGGCTCACAGAATGAAGGATGCCCACGGCCCAGGAAATAAGCACAAAGATTATACACAGTCTCTGATTCATAACTGTGCTATAGTGTAGGGGCTTACAGATGGCTATAAATCTGTCATATGCCATAGCTACCAGCAGCATCATCTCACTACCAACAAAACTATGAAGAAGGAATATCTGGGCCATGCAACCCTCAAAGGAGATAGTCTTGTACTCAACAAAAAAGTCCACTAGCATCTTGGGGGTTGCAAAGTTGGATTGGCAGATATCAATGAAAGAAAGGTTACTGAGCAAGAAATACATAGGAGAATTCAAATGGGAGTCAGAGGAAATGATAATAATAATCATGATGTTGCCCAGCACCGATGTCACATACACCATAGAGAAGATGACAAAAAAGAAAAGCTGAAGATCCCAAGAACTAGAGAGTCCCAGAAGCACAAACTCTGACACCAGTGATTCATTTGTGTGAGCCATGTATCCGGTCTACAGTAACCTAAATTTAAAAAATCAGGAAAAGATCACACAGTGATTGGCACTCTGTCTAGTATACATACAAAAGAATTATAACCAGCTTTCAATTAAAAATTAATTTAATTTAATGAAGTAATATAAAAATTGGCTAATGTTTAACACCTGCAACTGCTGTGAAGAGGGAGAAGTGCAAAAAAACAGGATTAGATGTGGATCCTGTCATAACTAGGAACATAAGACACACGTTAAAAATTAAAAATATAAAATCAGAAATAAGAAAATATAAGTGGTGTATTAATACCATAAATATTATAAAGATGAAAAATTATTCTAGAGTGGAAAATTAAGGTGTCATGGAGTAGGTATTTTTTTAAGCTAAAAGTTTTTAAACATTTGAAATTTGCTAGCCATAACTGAAGGAAAGGGCGATTTCAAACAAAAGAATAAAGATACAAAGGTAAAAAGACAGTTCCATTTTTATTTTTTCCTTAGTAATTTATTATAACATTAAAGAAAGGATCAGGGAGGGAGGTAAGGAAGGAGAGAGGAGGAGGAGAAGAAAACTAATGGTTAACAGCATGTTAGATAAAGTTAGTGGTATTATATATTTTTTAAAAGATCACTTTACCTTTAAAAAGTGATTTTCTGAAAATATCCAAATTACCTACCAATCTTTCCAATATTTAATAAATGGTAAGGTTTGTCAGTCTTCACTTTTCAAAATATAGGAAACAACTATAAAATCCTCTCCACACTAATTCTCTATTTCTTAATCCAAGTAGAGCAGACTAAGTTCAATGCCATATCTCATTTTCTTCTTAATATTTAAGATAGGTACCCATTAGTAAAGATAAATAACATTTACCACTTACTAGCTGCGTGACTGACGCTAGAAGAGAGAACTAGATTACCTCCAAAACTATTTTTGCCTCTAAACACCTAAGTACATAGGCAGATATAGTACAGAAACATATGGGAGTTTTAAAAGTCACTCAGAATTCCTTGGACTATACACAGGGCATCCAGAAACTTCTTCATTAATGAATTATTAATTATTTTTATCATCAGTGTACCTCAGTATAGAAGTCTTTTCAAATTGTAAAATACACCATAAGAAAAAAAACTTCCCTATTCCTGGTGTTAGGCTTACTTTGGTACTTAGAAGTTGATGTTATGTTAATATCCATCTTTAAACGATGTCAATGGAACTCCAAAAACCATAAACAAGCATTCTTTTTCTTTTCCTTATCTTGTCTTACAATAAGCCTAGTAGCCAAAAGCAAGGAAGGACATCCTTATTGACTATGACACTGCCTTATGTAGCTATTCCTTCTTCATTCCAGGCAAATTTTGATGTCAATAAATACTTGTTTAACAGATGACTAAGTATTCTCTAAATAGAAAGCATAAAAGGGACAGAGAAGAAACAGATAATGGTTATAGCACACTCCCCTTTCTTCATCAGATGCTGATCCTATTATTATCAGGGATGTCCTAACTCAAGGCAGTGGGACAGTCATATAAACACGGAAGTGGAGAATAGGGATTAACCTCTTCCAGGTAGTTTCCTATTTGACTGAGACAAGAATAATTTTCCCTTTGCTGTCTGGTAGTTTCTAACTTTGCATCTAGAAGTCAATTTACCAATTATTTATCTAGTTCAAACAATATCTTCAAATGCATATATGCATTTGAAAGTACTTACACTTTTATAAGTTTCCCCAGTTCTTCAGTTCTTTCTTATTTTCCCCAAATTTGGTATCCCTCAGTTTGTTCCCAAGCTTCCCACTTTCTGCTATCAGTCTTCATGCCAAAAATATTTGCAATACACTCTTCACTTGATGCATTTTAAACTTGGTCCCTGCACTAAGCGGTTCTGCCCTGTGTGATTGTGAAGGCTCCGGTACTGTTGCCAGGACCATCTAATTATAGCCTTCTAAGGTAAAGCAATATAAAGCCTTCTATCCTCATTCAGGAAAATGATTTCATTGGGGAAGTGAGATTTCACCCTTTAGGGATCTGAGGTCACCCTGCAGTAAGAGTAATTATATTTTACAAAATAATTTTTCCAGAAATAGACCAAAAAAAAGTTTTTTAAAGCCAATTTGTTGGTACATATAAAAGCAAAATATTATTTGATTTTTTATTGATACCCAGTCAGCAAAGTAATTTTTGACCTCTAACTTCCTGTCAATAAAATAGTTACACAATCTTACAAAATAATGAAAGCCTCAGGGTGCTTATATCTAATCATAAGGAGCCCATTACTTCACAAAATAGATGAATCAACTTAAAGTATCAATTAGTTCTACCATCTATAGCTTAATAGAATAAATTTATTTGCACTTTAATATAATGATTCCTCAAATATTTAATGTTCTTACTTCTCCACGACAAATCTTCTATTTCTCCCAAAAGTTATGTCAACAGTCTTTTCAACTGTATTTTATATGTTTTTGAGATTTCCAATGGTTGTAATGGAGATGTAATTTTCAAATGGTGATCATTAAAGAAGATATTTGATAATAAGATTCCCTAGCACTTATGCATATGTATATCCCTTAGTAAAATATTCATATAACAATGGCATATGATCGAAAGAGATAGATACTAGAAAAAAACATATATAAATTTGAGAGTGAAAAATATAGTAATTTATTTTAATGGAATAATTCCATGATTAAAATTACTAAATTATATTTTATATATACATATGTGTAAGATTAAAAACATAATATCAAGGAACAATCAAGATGGCAGAGGAGTGAATGAAAGTCACACTGGCTGTCTCCCAGGACCAATCTGGACTTATAACTAAATTGTGGAGAAATCACCCAGAATAAACAACTGAACAAGAGTGAGAGAAGCCTTAGAACCTTGGACAGACGGAAGAATCAGAACCTGGCTGACAAGGAGTGCAGCGAAGATTCAAGAAGGCCGTTTGGGTACCCTAGGTGGCAGAGCCAGAGGGATATATAAGCAGCAAGTTGAATCTCCCTGAGAAAAGCAGGGTCTAAACCATAAGTGCGGACCCCCAGTCTACAACACTGAGCCCAAAAAGTACAACGTAACAGCCCACTGAGAAAAGTGGCAGGGCTGCTCTCTGCCAGAAATGGGGAGCTGGAGATTAAGGAGCTGATTAAGGGGCCAATGTGTACATTGTCATCTGCAGCCACTTACCTTGGACTCTGGCAAAGGCGGGGGAGGGGGCGCAGAGTGGGCTGGAGATGCCTGAGGAAAGACTGGGGACAGAGGCTTGGGGAGAGAACTGAGAGTGTAGTCTCCTGGATCCTGGTGCTGAATCATCCCCCATAAGGCAGCAGCCATCGAGCTCACACAGACCGCTCCCCTCCGAGCAGCAGTAGCCTGAGGGGAAACATTAGCCCCAACCCCAGGAGGGTTCTGCCCTGCCCTATGGTGCTTCAGCCTGACTGCTGAGCGCAGAGTGACTAGATTAACAACAGAAGGAGACGGTCACGGAGAGTAGATCCCAGGAAGTATAGAATAGGCTGCCTAACATCAGGCGGAGTCAACATCTGACATCGCCAGAGATGGATCCAGAAAGAAAAAATGGCGGTATATACTACAGGTTTCTAAGATGAAATCTACTATGGTCTTCTCCATGATCTGCAATATTTTCTTTACTACATAGCTTTTTAACATTCATTTCTTGTCCAACAAGTTGGTGCATATTAAGTCACTAGATTTTATCTATAGTTTATTTCTCTCCTTTCTTATAATAGTCTTAATCCCCTTACAGCCTTATGAAGACTGGTCCATTTGCTGTTGATAGTGGGATTGCAGGGGGGAGTTATTTTGGTGGCCATGGGTTTGTTTCCTGGGCTTTGTGGTTTTGCTCAGGCAGACAAATAATGGGAAGACAAAGAAACGACCCCCAACCCAAAGGAAAGGAGGAATCCCCAGAAAGACTATTAAATGAAATAAAGGCAAGTAAACTATCAGATATTGAGTTCAAAACAATGATTATAAGGACGCTCAATGAACTCAGTGAGCTCAGTGAGAATTACAAAAGACTACAGGGAAGCTACGAGGAACTTATTGCAAACTATATCAGCATGAAAAAGAACATAGAAACTATCAACAAGAACCAAGAGGAAATGAAGAATACAATTTCTGAACTGAAGAACACAGTAGAAGGAATCAAAAGCTGGCTAAATGAAGCAGGTGATTGAATCAGTGAGCTGGAGGACATGATAGAAAAAACTCCCAGAAAGAGCAAGAAAATGAAAAAAGGCTCAAAAAGAACAAAGAGGGGTTAAGGGAAATGTAGGACAACATGAAACATAATATCTGTATGATGAGAATACCAGAAGGGGAAGAAGAGGAACAAGGGATAGAAAACCTGTTTGAAAAAGCAATGATGGAAAATTCCCTAATTTGAGGGCAGAAAAAGTCACACAAGTCCAGGAAGCACAGAGGGTTGCATTCAAGAGGAACCCAAAGAGGCCCACTTCAAGACACATGATAATTAAAATGGCAGATATCAAGGACAAAGAGAGAATCTTAAAGGCAGCAAGGGAGAAACAGGATGTAATATAAAAGGGAGCCCTGATAAGGCTAGCAGCCGACTTCCCACAGAAACACTACAAGCCAGAAGGGAATGGCAAGAAATATTCAGAGTAATGAAAAGCAAAGACCTACAACCAAAACTGCTCTACCCAGCAAGACTCTCAATTAAAATGCAAGGCAAAATAAGGAGTTTCCCAGACAAAAGAAGGCTGAAAGAATACACCTCTACCAAACCAACATTGCAAGATATGCTAAAGGGACTGCTTTCAGAGGATGAAGAAAAAGAGTGAGAGAGAAAGGAACACAAGTAGAAAGAAAAAATGAGTAAATACCTATCAATAATAACTTTAAATGTAAATGGATTAAATGCTCCAATTAAAAGACACAGAGTAGCTGAATGGATAAGAAAACATGACCCACACATATGCTGCCTGCAAGAGACCCACCTCAGAACAAAAGGCCTAACTGATTGAAAGTAAAGGGTTGGAAAGAAATATTCCAAGCAAATGGACAGGAAAAAAAAGCCAGGGTAGCAATACTTATATCAGACAAAATAAACTTCAGACCAAACACCATAAAAATAGACACAGAAGGACACTTCATAATACTCAAAAGAGAATCCATCAAGAAGACATAAACGTTGTAAACCTATATGCACCCAACATAGGAACACCCAAATATATAAGGAAAATCCTGGAGGACTTCAAGACAGATATAGGCAGCAACACACTTATACTAGGTGATTTTAATACACCACTGTTCACAATGGATAGATTACCCAAACAAAATATCAACAAAGATATTGTGGAACTGAACAATGCATTAGATCAAATGGACTTAACTGATATATATAGAACCTTTCATCCCAAAGAAGCAAACTACACATTCTTTTCACAAGCACATGGAATATTTTCAAAGATAGATCACATGATAGGACACAAAAAAAGCCTCAACAAATTTAAGAAAATTCAAATCATATCAGGCATTTTCTCAGACCACAAGGATGAGTGGGTCAAAAAAACAATGGTACATTTACACAATGGAATACTATGCAGCAGAAAGGATGGAACTGAAGAGCATTATGCTAAGTGAAATAAGTCAGGTGGTGAAAGACAGATACCATATCATCTCACCTATAAGTGGAACATAATCAACAAAATAAGCAAGCAAGCAAGATATAACCAGCAGCATTGAAATAAAAAACCAACTGACAGTAGAAGAAGAGAGGGGGGAGGGTGATGACAGGGGAAAGGGAGGGGAAGAGTCATCAAGGAACATGCATAAAGGACCCATTGACACAACCGAATGGGGGAAGGATTGAGGGTGGGAGGTGGGGGTGGGTGGGACTGGGGAATATGGTGGTGGAAAAATGTTGACTAAAAAAATAGACAGGGGGAAGCTAAGAATAGTATAGGAAATTAAGAAGCCAAAGAACTGATATATACAGCCTATGGACATGAATTAAGAGGTGTGAGTATGATGGGATGGGGTGCAGGGTGAAAAGGATAAAGGGGGGAAAATGGGACAACGGTAATAGTATACTCAATGAAATGTACCAAAAATAAAAAATAAAAAATAAATGGTAGAAAAAAAACCCATAACAAGGCATAAAGCACAAAACTGAAATATTGTTTTGCTTTATAATAATTTAAGTAAGTTAAATAAAGATATGAATCTAAAAAGAACATAATGTCAAGGTAAAATTGAAGATTGCTAAAATTATTATGTGTACACTTTTATAAACCAAGAAAATATGGACACATTTTTGAAAGAAAAGTTTTAAAATATCCAGAAGAGTAGTACAAATTCTGAACAGCGCAAGAAGTAATGGAAAAGAAACAGCCAATAATTATATAAAAGGGGCTTAAACTAAATCAGTAATATTGCATATATTTATAAATGTCTAATTAATCTATGGAAAAATACCAATATTTACTACATACATATTGATAAATTTTTTAAAGATTATTTAAAAGTTTTATTGCTTATGCTTTTATATCTTGAATATTTGCAATTAAAAATGATCTCCATTTTTTCTCCCTTTCCCCACCTCTACCCAACAACTATAACAGCATAAACAATAAAAAAATAAAAATGATCTCCAAAAATATAAAAATAACACATTGTAAAGAGCACAACTTCACAAATTACAAAGAAAGTATAATGTAGGTAGGTGTGTGTTTTTTATTTATTAGAGACTCAGTTTTGCCAAAAAAAACTCTAAGTTAAACTCTAAATATAATATAAATATAGCATAACTTCTTCAAGAAAATAGAATTATTTTTAGAAGTTGACAAAATTATGCTTTGATATTCAAGGTCTGTCAGGAAAAAGTCCAACCATTGTTAATACAATGAGAATGGTTTGTGCGATATCCATGTAATCTGGCAGCCAAGGAAAGTGGAGTGGAGTGCACTTGCCTGAACAATGACGACTTCACTGTACTAGTCAGTGGGGGTGGTAGACGCCCTTGAGTGAGCATGTGTACTATGTGGCCATCACATTCAAAATGTCTGAGTGAGAGCAATGAATCTGCATCAAATTTTGCATTAAGTTTGAACATTCCTCTGCAGAAACTAGTTGGATGATCCAGAAGGCTGCAGCTCTGGGCAATTGGTAATTGGCAGCTTCATTACAACAATGTGCCTGCTCATGCATCATATCTTAGGAAGAGTTTTTTGGTGAAGCATCAAATCACTCAGGTGACTCAGCCTCCCTAGAGCCCAGATTTGGTGTCCTATGACTTCTGACTTTTCCCCAAGCTAAAATCAACTTTGAAAGGGAAGAGGGTTCAGACTGACAGTGAGGTTCAGGAAAATACAATGGAGCATCTGATAGCAATTGGGAGAACTGTATGAGGTCCCAAGTTGCCTACTCTGAAGGGGGCTGAGGTGTCATTGTCTTATGTACAATGATTCTTGTATATTGTATTTTCTTCAGTAAATGTGTCTATTTTTCATATTACATGGCTGGATACCTTCTGGACAGGCCCTATATTTCCCAACCACATTGGTATTTCTTTCTGAGATCTATAGAAATGAAGCATGGCATATGATAAGGTTTTAGTAATAAATATTTGAGAATAAATGCATATATGATCTTCATCAACAATGTAATGAGTAATGCCACAACCAGCATCGAGTCAGAATTTTGGAGGCGGGTAGGAGATGGTGACTGAGTAGGTGGAAGCTGAGCCCACTTGCCTGTGCTCCCAGCATGGATTTTTGGCTGATCTTGCAAGTGACCGAACAATCAATGGAATCTCAATTGATATGAATTTTTGAAGCCAAGGTGTACATAGGATACTTTGCACCACCTGGTAAGAGATTTTATAAATTGAGGGGGAAATGCCCTGTGCAAGGTGCCTGCAGCAGAGCAGAGATCAGACAGAAAATACAGCTTAGTGGCTACCTCCCGTCCTGGAACAGGGCCCTGGTTCCATGCAGGCAAACCACCATTGCTAACTGGGTGAGACTTGGAAGGATACACAAAGTCTGGGAGACTAAGGCTACACACACACAGCAAGCAGCATGTCCATAGCTGCAGCACCATCTGGGGGAGTAGCAGAGAGAAACTACCTAACACTGTCAGAGGCACTGGCAGGCTATGGCCAGCCCTGACCAAGGGAGACTTCGTGCTTTGGTTGAGCATGCAGTGAGCTGGCTCAGGGCTCAGTGCTGCAGTGAGGGTCCACATAGAGATTATTTTAAAAGAGGAGCTGAGGTGAGACTTGAGACTCCAGATTCCGCATGGACTCTGTGCTTACGTGCATGTGTGCAGCAGCTCTGCCAACAAAGAAACCAGAATGAAAATACAGTTTGGTCCCACTGAGTCCAGCTGCACAGGAAGAACTGAAAGTGTCACGCTGAAGGTGCTATGGGACCTGACCCAGTGAGGTTGGCAAGCAGGTGGTTGCACAGAGTGGAGAGAACAGGCCTGAATCTCCTGCAAGAGAGGCAGGTTGGGGACTGGATGACCAGGAGCTGAATGCCTGAGATTCATTGCAGCCGGGCCGGTCTCCTCACAGTCAGGCATGCCCAACCTCCACCTGCAGGATTACAGGCTCGGCAGATAAGTGAGGCCAGGCTCAGGAACTCTCTGTTTGGTGTTATCCACCGGGGAAAGAAGGAGAAGCTCTGAAAGCGCCCTTTCTGAACTTCTGTCAGACACTATGAGCTACACTGGTTCCTCGGGCCCTGATCAACTGAAACCAGCAAAGCAGAGAGATTAGGGACAGGTGCAATAAGGGATGTTCAGAGCCCTGCCAGCCTGAGCTCTTAGAGAGAGCTGTCATCAGCGCCAAGCAGGAAAGAGTTGTCCTTTTTACACAGTTTGTCCCCTCCCAGGAAACAGACAGCTAATTCACCAGAAACCATACAGTACTGAAAATAATCTAGGACAGACCAAGACATGTGGTGAGGGGGTGGGGAAATAATTCCACCATCTTCCCTGAAGACTGAAGGGCGCCCCTCTGAGGGTGACCCAGGGATTCCACCCTCCCAATTGCACCACTGGCCCCCTCTGGCGGCAGGTGGAGGTAGTACTGACAGTGCTCTCAGACATGAGATGACTCACTCCAGGGACTTGTGCTGCCGGAAAGTCAGCGGGGCAGAACAGTAGGGACCAGCCGAGCCTGAAGAAGACAGCCACAGGCTGTGGTCACTCGGAGTCTTGAACAGGCTGCTTAGGGCTAGACTGAGTTACCATCTGATATTACCAGGGATGGACCCAGAAAGAGAAGACAGTGGCAAGCGCTAGACTTGGCTGAGATGAATTCCTACATGGTCTTCTCCATTATTTGCATTACTTTTTCTCCTGCATAGCTTTTTAACATATTTTTCTTTTTCTTCAGCTTTTTCCTATTATTTCACTATTTTTTTATTTAGTTTATTTCAAATCTCATATTTTACTCCTCCCTTCTCTTACTCCATCTTGACTTCTTTCTTCCTGGTATTATTATTGTTTTAAATTTTATTTTCCCTCCTTCTATGATTTGTTTCTATTGTGCATTCTTACTATTTCTCCTCTCTCCAGCCTCTCAAAACCATTTTTCTTGTCATTAGGCATCTCACATTGTTTTTCCCATTCTTATAATATCCTTGTTTTCTCTACATCTTTATTAATCTTTGCTCAGTAGTTGTTGTTGCATTTCTTCAATTTTATTCCTTGATGTTCATTATTTTCATAACTCAGATCTCAAATGTTACTGTTCCCCTCTCCTACTCTATGTTGTCTTCCTCTGCCCTTTTTTTTTTTTTATTTTAAATTTAACTTTTTCCCTCAGCCTGGTTTTCATGCCTCACTCTTATTGTTTCTTTTCCCACTATCTTCTCAATATCAATTTTCTTTCATTTAGACATCTCATATGCTTTTCTTATTTCTTTTTTCCCTCTTATTCCATTTCCATCTGTATTAATCTTTGCTCGTTTGTCATTGATATTGCTGTGGTCGATGTTTTTCTTAAATTTTGTTCCTTTAAAAAAAATTTTTTTAAACCTCATACTATGCTCTTCCTTTTTCTTACTCCATTTAGCTCTCTTCCTTCCCTTTTTTTTATTTACAATGTAAATTTTCTTTTCTTTCTTTCTTCACCTTATTTCTATTCTCTACTTGTTATTTCTCTCTACCCTCTCAAAATCATTTTCTTCTGTTAGTCATCCCATATTTGTTTTTCCTTTTGTATAACCGTCTTAATCTCTTTTCACCTTTACTAATATTTACTCATTTGTTGTTGATAGTGTGGTTGTTTTTACAGGTGGCAGTTTGCTTTCCTGGGCTGTTTTGTTAGACTTTGGCAGCACCTGTACAATAGCATACAAGAGGTGGTGGACAGTGTGACTCTCTGCCAACCAGCTGGAGGGAAGGACCCACCAAAGAATGACCCAACAAGAACCCAAACCCAGTTACAACCAGAAAGCCCACATACACGTATAAAAGGCAGCCCAAGAGCATCTAGCCCAGGAGATCAAGGAGAGGCATAGCTGAGTCCAATGCTTAAACTAGACTGTGGATCACAGCTTGGTCAGATTAACAACTGATCAGTTTGACTGCTGATTAGTTTAACACCTAAGGTGGGAAATACAAAGAGACAGCCAAAATGGGAAGACAAAGAAACAGGTCCTAAATGAAAGAACAAGAGAATTCTAGAGAAGAACTAGATGAAGTGGAGGTAAGCAATGTATGAGATAGATAGTTTAGAGTAATGATTATAAGGATATGAAATGGCATTAAAAAAACATAGAAAACATAAAAAAGGACCAGTCATATATAAAAAATGCAATAACTGAAATAAATAATACACTGGAAGGAAGGAATAAATAGTAATTTAAATGAAGCAGAAATTAGAATCAGTGTTTTGGAAGATAAGGTGGAAAAAAACACCCAGACAGGGCAGCAAAAAGAAAAAAGAATTTTATAAAATGAGGAGAGCTTAAGAAACATTTTTGGACAACATGGAATGTAACAACATCTGCCTCATTGGAATATAAGAAGGAGAAGAGAGTGAGCATGGGATCAAGAACCTATTTGAAGAAATAATGACTGAAAACTTCCCTATGGTGAAGGAAAAAGACACACAAGTCCAGGAAGCAAGAGGGACCCAAACAAGTTGGACCCAGGAGGCCTACACAGAAACATATCATAATTAAAATGACAAGACTTAAAGTCTATGAGAGGATCCTAAAAGCCACAAGAGAAAAAGAGGTAATTACATACAAGACAGAACCTATTAGACTGGCATCTGATTACTCAACAGAAACATTTCAGGCCAGAAGGTAGAGATGTGAAATATTCAAGGTGATGACCAGCGAGGACTTACAGCCAAGGCTGCTTTACCCAGTGAGACTATTACTTGAAATCAAAGGAGAAATAAGGAGCTCCCCAGACAAGAAAAACTTAAAGGAGTTTGTTAACACCAAACCAACACTGCAACAAATGTTAAAGGACTTGCTTTAAGAAAAAAAGGAAAAAGAGGGGAAAAAAGAGGAAAATAGCCTAACAATAAAATGGCACTAAATATGTACCTATCGATAATCACCTTAAAAGTATATGGCTTAAATGTTCTGACCAAAAGATATAGGGTAACTAAATGGATAAGAAAACAAGACCCATATATATATGATGCCCCCAAGAGACCCATCTCAGATCAAAACATACACACAGACTAAAAGTAAAGGGTTGGAAAAAGATAATTCATTCAAATGGAAAAGAAAAAAGGCTGGGATAGCAGTATTTATATCCAACAAAATAGACTTTAAAGCCACAGCTATAGTAAGAGACAAAGAAGGACACTACATAATGATAGAAGGAACAATCCAACAAGTTTATGTGCCCAACACAGAAGCACCTAAATACATAAAGCAAATCTTGGTAGACATAAAAGGAGAGATTGACAGAAATACAGTCAGAGTTGGGGATTTTAACACCCCATTGACTTCAGTGGATCTTCCAGACAGAAAATCAACAAGGAGACAGTGGCCTTAAACGGCACACTAGATCGTATGGATTTAATTGATATCTTCAGAGCATTTCACCCCAAAACAGCAGAATATGAATACTTTTCAAGTGCAAATGGCATGTTTTCTAGGATAGACCACATGTTGGGACACAAAACAAGTCTCAATGAACTTAAGGAGATTGAAATCATACAAGCATCTGCTCTGACAACAATGCTATGAAAAAAGAATCAATCAAAAGAACACAGAAAAACACTCTGTGGTTTAGACATGGAAGCTAAATAACTTGTTACTAAACAATGAATGGGTCAACAATGAAATAAAGGGAAAAATCAAAATATACCTAGAAACAAATGCAAATAAGGACACAACAAACCAAAATATTTTTGGAAACTGGTAAAGCAATCCTAAGAGGGAAATTCATAGCATTGCAGGCCCACCTCAAAAAACAAGAAAAAAGTTCAAATAAGCAATCTAATTTCAGACTTAAAGGAACTTGAAAAAGAACAACAAAGCCCAAAGTGAGTAGAAGACAGGAAATAATAAAGATCAGAGCAGAAATAAATGAAATAGAATCTAAGAAATGATACAAAAGATCAATGAATCTAAGAGCTGGTTCTTTGAAAAGATAAACAAGATTGACAAACCTTTAACCCGACTCATCAAGAAAAAAAGAGAAAGGGCCCAAATAAATAAAATCAGAAATCAAAGAGGAGAAATAAGAACTGACACCAAAGAAATGCAAAGGATTGTAAGAAAATATTAGGAACAATTATACGCCAACAAACCAGATAACCTGGATGAAATGGATGAATTCCTAGAAACATACAATCTTCCAAATATAAATTAGTAAGAACTGCAGAATCTGAATAGACAGGTTCCACCTAATGAAATTGATGCAGTAATCTTAAAACTCTCAACAATCGAAGTCCCTGGACCAGATGGCTTCACAGGTGAATTTTACAAAACATCCCTTACACCTCTCCTTCTCAAACTATTTCATAAAATTCAAGAGAAAGGATGGCTCCAAAACTCATTTTATGAGGCCAGCATTATCCTAACTCCAAAATGAGATAAAGACACTACAAAGAAAGAAAACTGTAGGCCAATATCCCTGATGAACATAGATGCTAAAATCCTGAACCAAATGTTAGCAAACTGAATACAGCAATGCATCGGAAAGATCATACACCATAATCAAGTGGGATTTATTCCAGGGATGCAAATTGGTATTACATTCACAAATCAATAACTGTGATTCACCACATAAATAAAATGAAGAATAAAAACCACATGATCATATCAATAGATGCAGAAAAAGCTTTTGATAAAATCCAACATTGATTTATGATCAAATTTCTCAGCAAAGTGGGAATAGAGGGAAGATACCTAAACAAAATAAAGACTGTATATGACAAACCCACTGCCAACATCATCCTCAATGGGCAAAAACCACAAGCATTCCCCTTAAGGTTGGGAACAAGACAGGGATGCCTACTTTCATGTCTCCTATTCAACATGGTGCTGGAAGTCCTAGCCACAGCGATCAGACAGGAAGAAATAAAAGGCATTTAGACTGGAAAGGAAGAAGTAAAACTGTCTTTATTTGCAGAAGACATGATACTGTACATAGAGAACCCAAAAGATTTCACCAAGAAACTACTAGAACTAATAAATGAATTCAGAAATGTAGAAGGATACAAAACTAATACTCAGAAATCAGTTACATTTTTATATGCCAATAACAAAATAACAGAAAAGGAATTTAAGAAAACAATCCCATTCACGATTGCTTCAAAAAGAATAACACTGAGCAATAAACCTGACCAAGGATGTAAAAGACCCGTAAACAGAATATATGACACTGAAGAAAGAAACTGAAGAAAATACAAATAAATGGAAGCACAATCATAGTCATGGATTGGAAGAATTGACATCATTAAAATATCTATACTCCCCAAAGCAATCTATAGATTCAACACAATTCCTCTCAAGATTCCAATGACGTATTTCACAAGACTGAAGTAAATATTTAAAAAATTTATATGGAATTGCAAAAGGCCCTGCATAGCCACAGTGATTCTGAGAAAGAAGAACAAAATTGGGGGAATCACACTACTTAATATTAAATTATGGTACAAGGTGACAGTAATCAAAATAGCCTGATACTGGCATAAAAACAGAACATGGATCAATGGAACGGAACAGAGAGCCCAGAAATAGAGCCGCACCTTTATGGTCAATTAATATTTGACAGAAAAAGCAAGCCCATACAGTGGGCTAAAGATTGTTTATTAAGAAAATGGTGCTTGGAAAATTGGACAGATACTTGTGAAAAATGAAAATAGACCACCTTCTTACACCACACACAAGAATAAATTCGAAATGGATCAAAAACTTAAATGTTAGACCAGAAACCATAAAAATCCTAAAAGAAAACATAGGCAGCAAAACCTTGGACATTACTCACAGAAATTTTTTTATCAGATATATTTCCCCAGGCAAGGGAAACAAAAGAAAAAATAAACAAATGGGACTACATCAAACTAAAAGTTTTTGCACAGCAAAGGAAAACAGTAACAAAGTAAAAAGACAACCCACAGAATTGGAGAAATATTCACTGATACATCTGATAAAGGGTTAATATCCAAAATTTATAAAGTACTTACTCAACACCAAGAAAACAAACAACCCAGTTTAAAAATGGGGAAAAGACTTGAAAAGACACTTCTCCAATAAGAACATACAGATGGCCCAGAGACAAATGAAAAGATGTTCAATGTCACTAATCATCAAAGAAATGAAAATTAAAACCACAATTAGATATCACCTCACACTGGTCAGATGACTATCATTAAAAAATCAACAAACAAGTGCTAATGGGGATGTGGAGAAAAGGGAGCCCTAGTGCACTGTTGGTGGGAATGCAGACTGGCAAAACCATGGTGGAAAACAGTATGGAATTTCCTCACAAAACTAAAAGTGGAGCTGCCTTTTGACCCAGTGATCCCACTGCTGGGAATATACCTTAAGAATTCTGAATCAGCAATTCAAAAGAACTTATGCACCCCTATGTTCATAGCAGCACAATTTACAATAGCCAAGTGCTAATTGCCCATCAATGATCAAAAAACTGTGGTACATGTACCCAGTGGAATACTAGGTAGCAGAAAGAAAGAAGTAACTCCTATCTTTTACGACAGCATGGATGGAACTGGAGAGTATTATGCTAAATGAAATAAGCCAGTTGGTGGAAGACAAATACCACGTGATCTTACCTATAAGAGAAACCTAATGAACAAAAATAAACTAACAAGCAAAATAGAACCAGAGGCATGGAAACATGGAACTGACTGACAACAACCAGAGGGGAGGCAGGAGAGGGATAATAGTGGAAAGAAGGGAAACAGATTAATCAAGGAACGTGTGTGAATGATCCATGGACATGGACAACAGGGTGGAGATTGATTGTGGGAGTGGGGCATAGGTTGGGTGGAGGAGGGCCAAGGGGGAAAATTGGGAAACTGTGATAGAATAACAATACAACAATTAAAAAATCAGAATATTTCACTCTTGGAGAGACAAGTGCTTAGCAGTATATGCCTCACCAGGAATGTCCAGGTCTCTCTGGTAATCTTTCCCACTCTCTCTCTGTAGCCCCAGGTAGTCTCAGTTACCTTAATGTAAAGACTGCCACCAACTTCATGTCATATATCCCAATAAAAATTCATCCACATACCTTTAAAGGGAGCAGGCATCAATAAGGTCATTTCATAGCATGGGAGGAGAAGGGATTCTGGGAAATAGCTTCAATGTGCAAGATGATGGAAAAAGAAGAGGCAAAAGGGAATCCTATTTCCAGAAATTCCTGGGCTAACAGTTGCAAGTCAGCCCACCGTGTTTCAGTATGCTGATCAAGTAAACAAATTCAAGGTTATACAGGAGAGGTTGGCAAGGGATAAGAAGTGGAATAGCTTTTCTTCTGTAGCTCCCATATAGAGTGCAGACTGTATGTTTAGCACATTTTTTTCCACCACAGAAAAAATAAACAAGATGAAACTTCTGTCAAATTACCTGAGAAGGCTGTAAGGAGTTCTCACAGCCGGAACTGGCCAAAGCTGGCCTGTTGCTTACAGTCTGCTCTCAGTTACTCAGCACTTCCCCGTTAGCTCTACAATGTACTCACATATCCATCATCCTGCTCCCTGGCTACCTTCTTTCAACACAATCTCTCTTTCTGCTACTAATGATTTTACATCTTGTTCTCTAAAAATAGTAAATGACATCAAACCCCTGAGTTCAAGGAGCATGTTTATCATTCTCTGCTTTGGCCTGTGCTGTTCCTGCCCTACGGCGTATTTTACCCCAGCGTGGCCTTTCAGGTGTGACTGAGCACTTTCTCTCAGAAGCACCCTCTGACTCTGCAGGCACATTTGGACATGCTTTATCCCAAGTCTTCATATTACTGCGAATGAATATCGTGCTAATCATGATAATTCATTTTGATTTGCTTTTTCAGTAGGTATAATCTCTTACAATCTCTTAAGGGTAGGTATAATGTCTTCTTATTTCTGTTTACAAAGAGCAGAGCAGTTCCTGATACATAAAAAGGGGCAAAACCACCCCCATTTCTTGGATTATCTTTACTGAGAGAGGAGAGTAAGGTGCCATCTGCTTGACAAAGGCAGAAAATCCTACTTATGATAATTTATCTCTCTACTGACTAATGCTGAACTTCAAAAAGAGGTCAATCTTATCCCCCTGCAATTAAAGATACACTTGGAAGAGCTACCATAGCTTTTCAATGTACAATGAAATGCAAATAATTAAAACCAGATTTCTATTGGAGTGCAGTCAAGGAAAGAGAATCAGGACACAGGAGGAGAAAGACATTAGAAAATACGAGGGTAACAGACTTTTTTATACCCCATTTGGCTTAAACCCTCATATAGGAATAATTTGTAAGAATATCAATATTCCCAGGTGGTTTAATAAATGTGGTTTGTTAAGACTGAGCCATCAAAAGTTGGAGGCAAGAGTGGATTATCTCAAAGGACCTGAATAGACACTTCAAGAATATACAGAGGACCCATAAACATATGGAAAAGTGCCCAACTTCATGAGCCACAAGAGGGATGCAAATTAAAACCACAATGAGATATCACCTCACACTGGTCAGAATGGCTATCATGAATAAATCAACAAACAAGTGCTGGCAAGGATGTGGAGAAAAGGGAACCTTAGTGTAGTGGTAGTGGGAATGCAGACTGGTGCAGCCACTGTGGAAAACAGTATGGAGTTTCCTCAAAAAATTAAAAATGGAACTGCCTTTTGAGCCAGTGATTCTGCTTCTGGAAATATATCTTAAAAGTCCCAAAACACTAATTCAAAAGTATTTTTGCACCTCTCTGTTCATAGCAGCATTATTTACAATAGTCAAGTGCTGGAAACAGCTTTAGTGCCCATTAGTAGATGAGTGGATCAAAAAGCTGTGATATAATTACACAATGAAATACTATGTAGCAGTAAAAAATGAATTCTTACCTTTTGCAAAAGTATGAATGGAACTGGAAACTGTTATGCTAAGTAAAATCAGTCAGTTGGTGAAAGACAAACACCACATGATCTCACTTATAAGTGGAATCTAATGAATAAAATAAACTAATGAGCAAGAATAGAATCAGAGGCATAGAAACATGGAACAGACTGACAGTCATAGAAGGGGAGGGGAAGTGAAGACTGGCTGAAAGAGGGTGAAGGGATTAATCAAAGAACATACATGCATGACCCATGAATGTGGACAACGGTGAGGTGATTGACTGTGGGAGTGGGGACAGGTTGGGTGGAGGGGGACAATGGGGAGGAAATTGGGTAAATTGTAATAGCATAAACAATAAAATATTTTATTAAAAAGAGTGGATTATCTCAGAGTGAGGGTTGGAGCTGGACAAATTATAGGGATGGCGATGAAAAGGTACATTAAGCATTTTAAGCTCTTTATTAAGGATGACAAACTACTGCTGTAATACACATAAAGGGTGCAGCCTGGTAGAAAACAAAGCAGAGATGAAGTCTCTGGTACTTGCCTGATCTAAAAACTCAGCTACAGCTTAGAATTCTGGCCTAATTTTCAGGGTTTGTGTTTGTCTTGTTTTTGTTTTTCTAAGAAAAGTCATCAAGCTGTATTTTTTGTGTGAAAACTCTGTCTAATTTTATTACTTAGCTTGATTTCTTTACAAAGCTTCGTAGGAAGACAAAACGTGTTGGGAAGGCAGGCAGTGGAGGCTTGCAGCCTGTTGACCTACAAACCCTGCCTCCTTAAGAATGATGAGAAAACTAGGATTAAAGGGGCTAATTAAACTTGCTCCAAACCACAAACCTTGTAGGTGATGCACAGCTGAACTCAGATCAGACTATCTGTCTTTAATGGTGCTTTTTACAGTCCTCACTCCAGAAGTTCTTAGTTGTGTGTGCATGTGCACGCCTGGATACGCGAGCGCGCACACACACACGCGCGCACACACACACACACAAATGTATCACAGATCCCTTTGGATGTTCAGTGAAGCCTAAAGTTTTCTCATTTTAAAAAAATCTCAAAAACATAAAATAAAATATATAAGAGCTCAAAGAAAACCAATTATACTGAAATATAGTTATCAAAATGTGCTCTGAGGACACAGAAATGGGCTCTACCACAAGAAGTCCCAGGTAGAGATTAAATGTTTATCCTAGAACTTCAGGAATATCTTAGCCAGATGACATGTTTGATGCTATGATTTTATGGTACCAAACTTAACAATATCCTGGATGATAGTTCTACCATGTCTCCAAATAAATAATTCCTTTATATTTTCATATATCTGAACAAAATCTTTCTACATATAGTTGAAATTTATTTATTAATGTGCTGTACATAAAGTGAATAGATAACTGTCATTTATTTCCCAGTTGAAATTTTTAAATATTTTAAAGCATTGCATTACTATATTATGAATAGGTAAAAGACACAAAATATGCGAATATATTTTATCACTTTTTAATTATGTAACTATTTTAAAGTGCTGTTGTAATAAAAGAAGACATTGAACTATTTAACATTGTGTATTTATTATTTTTACCCTTTCATGCAATCTTGGAATATACTTCAACTTAAAATGAATAAGAAACCATAAAAATATAATACTTCTTTTGAAAAACATAGACCAATAAAGGACAACGTTAACTACAGAAATGTATAAAAGATTAATACTTGGCACTAATCCAATATTTCAACATTAGTTAATGTTAAGCAAATTAACACATTCTATTACAGTTTTAAAACCATGTCCTTTAAAGTCAAGTAAACATGTCTCTTTCCACTCCAGTAACTCTATGATTTTTATATAAAACTTAACACAACAACAAATAACAATATTATTAGCATTTATTAAATCCTTAATAAGTGTCAAGTACTGCTAGTTATGTTACATGTGTTTTGGCTTAATTGTCACAAAATTTCTAGTGGTTAAATACTATGTAACATCTTATAGATTAAGAAACTGAGTCTTAGAAACATATGTGCTCAAGGCTGCACAATGAGAAAGTCATGGGACTGGAATTCAACCTGAAACTGACTGATCCTATCTAACTGCTAAATATGTGTCCCTCAAAGACAGAGGAACAGATCTTGTATTTTAATGGATCCCAAGCACCCAGCAAGAGCTTAAACAAAGGGGGTGCCTATAAATAATTATTGAACTAAAGATTGAAATTTCAGAAGCAAGGTCTACATTTAAAACAAAGATGGTAATTTTTGCTGAATAATGGAAATGTGGCAAAAGTACATATCTACCTTGACTTTTTTCATTCATCTGGCTGATTTTGAAGCAAGAAGAAATAGTTTATGATTTGATTAAAAATGAACTAATATTTCACATTAAAAATGTGGTTTTATACATAGATCCTGAATCACCAATTCAAAAGAACCCATGCATCATTATATTCATATTATGTTCAGGGCTATTTACAATAGCCAAGTGCTGGAAACAGCCTAAGTGCCCACCAGTAGATGAGTGGATCAAAAAACAGTGATACATTTACACAATGGAATATTATGCAGCAGAAAGAAAGAAGGAACCCTACTTTTTGCAACGGCATGGATGGAACTGGAGAACAATATGTTAAGTGACGTGAGCCAGTTGGTGAAAGGCAAATACCATATCATCTCACCTATAAGAGGAATATAATAAACAAAATAAACTAATGAGCAAAATAGAACCAAAATGGAAACGTGGGACAGACTGACAGCTGCCAAGGCAAGGGGGGAGAGGATAATGGTGGACAAAAGGGGAAGGAACTAGACAAAGAACATGTAAGAATTACCCATGGACTTGGACAACAGTGTGGGGCTTGACTGTGGGAGTGGGCATTGGGATGGGTGGTGGAAGGCAAAGGGAGAAAAATTGGGACAGCTGTAGTATAATAACAAATAACAATTTAATTAAAAATTTAATAAACTCTATATTAACTCTATCTAGTGTTTTGACTTACCAAATAATTTTCAACATACTTCCAGAAGCAAATCCAGCAAGAATAGTCAAGAATTAGAAATAGCACTTCTAATATGCAAAAATATTAAAAACCATAATATTTAAATAGTGTGAAAGAAGCATGTGACATGACTGAAAAATTAATGTAAGGGACGTGAGTGCATGTGCACACGCACACACATATATGAATATACAGTATTATAATATTAACAGTATTATAACCTTAATTGGCAAAAAAGAGTTTTCAGCTAAAATTAAGGTTGCTAATCAACTTTAGAATAGGGAGATCATCCAGCATTAACATGGTAGGCTCAGAAAACCACAAGAGTCCTTAAAAGTGAAAGAGGGACTTTGTAGATATCAGTGAAGTAATTCTAAAGTTTATATGGAAAGGCAAAAATCCTAGAATAGCCAACATAGTACTAAAAATGAACAAAGTGACAGGACCTATGCTAACCATTTTAAAACGTATTTTGAAGCTACTTTAATCAAGACAGCATAGTATTAATAAAAGAATAGATATGTAGATCAATGGGACACAATTCAGAGCCTAAAAATAGACCCACACAAGTATAGTCAACAATCTTTGACAAAGGAGCAAAGGCAATTCAGTGAGGAATGGATAGAATTCACAACAGGTGGATCATGGATCTAAATGTAAAATGCAAAACTATAGCTCTTCTGAAAAATATAAGAGAAAATTAAGAAATTTTGGGTTTGGCAATGAGTTCTTGGGTGCAACACCGAAAACATGACCTATGAAAGAAAAAAATGGATAATTATGATTTTACTAAATTAAAAACTACTGTTCTGTGAAAAACAGTTAACAGACTAAAAAGACAAGCCACAGACAGGAAGAAAAAGTCTGCAAAAACACTTATTCAATGAAGAACTTCAAGATATACAGAAAAACTCTTAAAATTTGACAAGAAAACGAACACGATTTAAAATGGGGAAAAAGACACCTCTCCAAAGAAGATAAACAAGTGGCAAATAGACATATTAAATAATGCTCGATGTCCTTTGTCATCAGAAAATTGCAAATTAAAGCAGTAATGAGATACTATTACATGCCTATTGGAAGAACTGACGTACAAAAGAACTGACGGTACTACGTGCTGCTGAAGACGTGGAGCAGCAAGGATGCTCGCCGTTTGCTGTGAGAACTCTTGTTTTGGAAGTTTGGCAGTTTCCTGCAAAGATAAACTTAGTCTTACCAATCACATTTCTAGGTACCCAACTGATTCAAAAACTTTTTTTAAAAAAGATTTTATGTATTTATTTTTAGACAGGAATGGAGGGAGAAAGAGAGGGAGAGAAACATCAATGTGTGGTTTGCCTCTTGCACACCCTCTACTAGGGACCTGGACTATAACCCAGGCATGTGCTCTGGCTGGGAATTGAAGCAGCGATCCTTTGATTTGCAGGCTGGCACTCAATACACTGAGCCACACCAGCCAGGGCTGATTCAAAAACTTGTCCAAACAAAAACTGCTCATGAATGTTTACAACAGTTTCATTGATTAGCCAAATTTGAAAGCAGCCACAATGTCTTTCAATGGGTGAATAAATAAACAGACTGTGGTACATTTGTACAATGGTATATTATTCAGCAATAAAGGGAAATGATCTACCAAGCCATGAAGAACACGGATGAATTATGATGCATATTGCTAAGTCAAAGGAGCCAGTCTGAAAAGGCTACATACTAAATGACTTTGACCAAAAAAGACCCTGAATAGTTTCAGCAATCTTGAGAAAGAAGAACAAAGCAGGAGGGATCACAATACTTAATATCAAACTATTTTACAAGGCCACTGTAATCAAAACAGTCTGGTACTGGTATAAGAAGAGACACATAGATCAATGGAAGAGAATAGAGAGCCCAGAAATAAACCCAAGTCTCTGTGGTAAATTGATATTTGACAAAGGGGGCATGAGCATACAATGGAGTAAAGATAGCCTCGTCAATAAATGAGACTGGACTGGTACATGCAAAAAAATGAAACTAGACCACCAATTCACACCACACGCCAGAATAAACTCAAAATGGATAAAAGACTTAAATATAAGTCATGATACCATAAAAGTCCCAGAGGGAAACATAAGCAGTAAAATTTCAGATATCTGTAATTGAATAACAATAATAATAAAAATAAATAAATAAATGGAAAAAATAAAGCTGCCATACAACCCAGAAAAATAATTAAATGATTTTGAATGTATAACATTTTGGAAGAAACAAAATTATAGAGAGAATTTTAAAAATCTATAGTTGTCAAAGATGCAGGGGGAAGATGGGAAGGTCAAATAGATGAAGCAAAAGACATTTCTGAGTGTGAGTTTTTTCATATAATACTGCAATGATGAATTTATGACATTATGGACTTATCAAAACCCATAGAAATTTACAGCATAAGAACAAACCTTAATTTATGCAAATTTAAAAAATCATTTAGGAGGTTGAGGGATCCCAGGACGAATTGCAGTTTCTGACCAAATAAAGTAACAAATATGAAATGGCTTCACTGAAAGGGATGGGAGGAAAAGGGCCTGACCTAAATAACTTTGGAAATTAGTGGAATCTGTAAGACTAACAACAAAAGGAACTGTAGTTAAGCCTTATATTCCAGTTGATGCATTTGTTTCCCATGTATAGGGATAACCAATTTTGATGCTACTATATACACGCCTACTGTTGTAACCGAACAGAGGCTCGGCTGTCTGCTGCAACAAAAGCCAAACCTGTAAGGCAGGTGCCGGTGCAAAAGGAAAGAGGTTTCATTCAGGTGTCCCACAAACTGAAAGAATGTTTGGCTCCCCTTTGTCCTGCTTAAGCCCAATTCTTACAGGGATAGGGAAGGGGTAGCTTTTGTCTATTCCATTATCTTGCCAGTTTTAGTCGTGCTGGGGGTGGGGGACCCTATCCATTCATCTTTCTAGCTTTTGGTGTGCTTGGGCCTTATCCATTCATATTTTTAGCTCTTGGCTGGTTCAGTGTAAGAACTTCCCCTGTCACCATCTTGGCCAATGGGGGAGTGTCTCCAGTGCTCCAACTGACTGCGATGGTCACACTGGTGTTGAACAATTAAGTAAATGGATAGTAGACAGTGGTAGTCAAAAGCTTCTCACTTTGGAGTGTGAGTTAACAGATAAAGAAGGGGAAGAGACTAGAATGATCTATGGGATAATGGATTAAAGTTGGAGACATCACAATGAATCCATGTGTTAATACAGATTGTTTCAGACAGATTTTTAGATGTGTGTACATGTGAAGGTTAGTATACACGCACATATCCCCTCACTTTTTAAGGAGAGGGCCTAGAGTAGTGACACTCACTAGCAAGAAACACAGCTAGCACTCATGCCATGGTTTCTAACGCCTTTCTATAAGAAAAAAGAACCAGAGCTTCTTGGGTTCTAGGAGCCCAGAAATTCAGGTCCCTCTCCCTAATACAATCTGCCAATTCCTCCCAGTTTCTTCTTTCAAATATTGTTCTTTCCTGTTTTAGCATACCCATTTATGTTTAGGGTTTGCACTTCTCTCCGGAAATCCTTATCTCCTTATCCATTTATCATATTAAATACATTTATAATAGTTATCTAAAGACTTTGATAATTTCATTATATGGTTCAACTGATAGTCTTTGCCTACCAACATTTTTCTTGTCATGGCTTCTAATTTTTGAATTATATTTTTAACACTATTAAAAATTTAGTGGAAAATGAAGAATGATACTTAATTTTATTTTGCTTAGTTTTTTAGAGTTAAATTCTTTTCTTCTGTCCTGAAATTAAAATGAGAATCAAATCATTCAAATTCCTTCAAAGTCTAGCTGAGACTGAACTTGGAATCATGTTTAATTATAATGAATTTAGCTCAGGTTTGTTTTACCTCCAACATCTGCCAACTGCCACCAAGGAACTGATACCTTTGATCTTGTCAATATAGCTGGGAAGGTTTTGAGTCACAATTTAGAAAATTTTGTTTCTCCTAGGATTCAACTCTGTAGACACCAACATTTCAAGCAATACAGTAACATCTGAGAATGTGCAAATTCCCTCTGATTTTCATTTCTTGTGCCACTGCTCCTTTTCTGAACAAATTACTAATATAGATGTGAGGTGGAGGGAGAAAAATGTATAAGTGAACTATTTATCTTTGTGTTTGGAGCTTTTTTAGATTTTAATCTGCCTACATCCCATGTGTTATTAAAATCTCAGCCTTTTTTCCCCTCATTCTTAGAAAATATCTCAATCTATGGCAGGATCACTTTCCATCTGCCCATATCCAGAATAGGTACTTGCCCACAGATGTGGAAGTTGCCATAGATCTCTGCTCACCTACACAGGTCTTGTCTCTCTCTGGAGGTCAAAATGATAAGTCTTCCTTGTTTCATCCATCCTTTGATAGCCTTATAGAAAAGTGTAATTTTTATTTTGTATTTTCTTATTGTTGATAAGCAACATTGTTCTACAAACTAACCAGAATCAGTGATATTTATTCTCATTGTTGGCTTGTTTGTTATTATTATTTTTTTAATCATTTCCTGAGGATATTTTTCATTGTTTTTAGAGAGAGAGAAAGAGAGAAAGGGAAACATCAATCAGTTGCCTCCAGTACATACCCCAACCAGGGATTAAACCCACAACCTAGGTATGTGCTGCGTTGACTGGGAATTGAACCTGCAACCTTTTGGTGTATAGAACGACATTCCAACCAACTGAGCCACCCAGCCAGTGCACTTATTAAAATTCTTAATGTATTAAGTGAATTAACCATCGTTTTAATTTTTATTCATAGATGCTCCCTTGCACCATCTTGTGGTAGGAAAGGAATATTCAATTCAATTTCAATGTAAACCTCTATAATTGTGCAGAAAATAACTGTACATCATATGTGGTGGGCAGATTTTCATCACTTTTATACCTTTTGCCTCCACATATGTTTTTAACATGTCAAATGTAACTTTTTAATTTTCTATTTTATGTTAAACTTCTCTGACATTTCTCACCTATAAGACTGTAAAACTATGCCTCTGGGCCCTCTGCATGTCCTCCTTGGAGAAGTGTCTGTTCAGATCCTTTGTCTACTTTTAAATTGGATTGTTTGTCTTCCTGGCGTGGAGTCATGTGCATTCTTTATATATTTTGGAGGTCAAACCTTTGTTTGAGTTATCATTGGCAAATATATTTTCCCATACAGTTGGTTCCCTTTTCATTTTGCTGATGTTTTCTTTAGCTGTGTAGTTTTTATTTTAATGAAATCCCATTTGTTTATTCTTTCTTTCATGTCCCTTGCTGTAGGGGACATATCAGTGACAATATTGCTGCATGGAATATCTGAGATTTTCCTGCCTATGTTCTCCTCTAGGACTTTTATGGTGTCATGACTTATATGTAAGTCTTTTATCCATCTGGAGTTTATTTTTGCGTGTGGTGTAAGTTGGTGGTGAGCATCACTAGCCATCAGAGATGCAAATTAAAACCACAGTGAGATGTCACTTCACACCAGACAGAATGGCCATCATAAACAAATCAACAAACAACAAGTGCTGGCGAGGATGTGGACAAAAGGGAACACAGGTGCACTGTTGGTGGGGATGCAGACTGGTGCAGCTACTGTGGAAAACAGCATGGAATTTCCTCAAAAAATGAAAAATGGAACTACCTTTTGACCCAGCAATTCTACTGCTGGGATTATCCCTAAGAATCCTGAAACACTAATTCAGAAGAACCTACACACCCCAGTGTTCATAGCAGCACAATTTACAATGGCCAAGGACTGGAAGCAACCTAAGTGCCCAACAGTAAATGAGTGAATCAAAAAACTAAAGTACATTTACACAATGGAATACTGCACAGCAGAAAGGAAGAAGGAGCTCCTCCCCTTCACGAGAGCATGGATGGAACTGGAGAGCATTATGTGAAGTGAAATAAGCCAGGTGGTGAAAGACAGATACCATATGATCTCACCTATAAGTGGAACATACTCAACAAAATTAACAAGCAAGCAAAATATAATCAGCAACAATGAAATAAAAAACAAACTGACAGTAATCAGAAGGGAGGAGGGAGGAGGGTGACAGCGGAAAGGGAGGGGAAGGCTCGTCAAGGAACATGCATAAAAGGACCCATCAACAAAGCCAAATGGGGGAAGGATTGAGGGTGGGAGGCAGGGGTGGGTGGACTGGGGAAAGTGGTGGCAGGACAGTGTTGACCAAAATACAGAAATAGACAAGGAGAGGCTAAGAATAGTATAGGAAATTAAGAAGCCAAAGAACTGATATGTATTGCCCATGGACATGAACTAAGAGGTATGGGGATGATGGGATGGGTGGAGGGGATAAAAGGGGGGAAAATGGGACAACTGTAGTAGCATATTCAATAAAATATACCCCCCAAAAAAGGAAAAAAAATAATTAGAGAGAGGCAATAACGTTAAAGGCATATCGTTCTCCAGATCCCAGACCATGGCTAAGTGATCTATTCCTTCAATCAGGAGCTAGCAAAGTGGCTTCTTGTTTCCCTGGTCTCCTGATCATTCAGGTATAAGTCACTGCGCAGATTAGTTTTACTGGAAGTTATAGGTTGTTGTTGGTTTTTTAAACAGTTACCTGGATGCCCAGCACAGGGAATGATTTTATACCCCTTAAAAGATTTTATAAGTACCTAAGTTCCTGCATTAAGCCCATTGTATTAAAAATAACTAGATTGATTTCTATAATCTCCAATATAATCTGAAGTACTAATTAACCATTACTATCATAATCAGAGTAAAATCAATTGAGGGCAAATTTCAACATCCAGGGAGGGTTTGTAAAAACCCATTAGTAATAATCATGAAGTTCTTAAAAAAATCAATAAAATAATTTTATGATATTTTTCCATAAAATCATTAATCTTCCATTCTTATCCCTCTACTAAATTTGGGCAGGGGGAGGAAAATATATACATGCATGTGCATATAGACCTGCAATATAACATTTTGTTTCCTTTTTAAAAATTTTTTAAATTGTTGCTGCTCAATTGCAGTTGTCCCCATCTCCCCCCATTACTCTCCTCTGCCCTACCCATCCTCCACCTCTTATGTTCAGTCCTTTCCCCCTAACCCCACTCCCGTTATCTTTGTCCATGGGTCCTTTATACACATTCCTTGACTTGACCCTTCCCCTTCTTAAAATGTTGTTCTTGCTGATGCTTTGCTTATTGATCTCTGCCCAGAATCTGATGATGTTACTCTAAACTGTAGAAAAAACAATTGTGAATGAGTGACTTTCTTGCCTAAATAAACCCTTACTGCAATTAGGAGCGAATAAAACTTTTAAAATGTATTTTTATTGTTTTTATTGGGGTGACCGAATAAAACTTCTTATCTCAGCCTAAAAGACCTCAGTGATTTGACCCTATTAGTCAGGTAAAATTTAACCCCTCAATTATTCATTATACATCAATCACACTGGTATTTCTTTTATATTCTTTAACTATATTAAGTTTTTTCTCTTTTTGTGCATAACTTTCCCTCATTGCCTACAGTAATGCCTGACAAATGAAAGGAAATCAATGAAAAATGGTATCTGTTCAATGAATGAATGATTTGCAGCCAACTTGCCATGTCTTCACTTATAAAATCCATTCAGTAGGCCACATGCTGTCTCAATAACCTCCTCATGGCAGATTTCACTTCCTGGTTACGAAGGGTATAAATCACAGGATTCAACAAAGGAAAGATCACTGTGTGGAAGAAGGAAACCACCTTGTCCACCGGTAAGGCCCGAAAGGGGCGAGTGTAGATGAAGATGGCAGGTCCAGCCATGATCAGTATAATAATGACATGAGTAGTACACGTGGAGAGGGCCTTGTTCTTCCCCTCAGAAGACGACCCACGTACACGATAGAAGATGACTGCATAGGAGGCTAGGAGCCCCAGGAAGCACAGGAGGGTGAGCAGGCCACTGTTGAAGATCATCAGGAGCTCCACCACAAAGGTGTCTGTGCAGGCCAGCTTGATGACCTGCGGCACATCACAGAAGAAGTTATCCAGCTGGTTTGGGCCACAGAAGGGCAGGCGGAGGATGAGGGCCACCTGGATGATGGAGTGAACAAAGCCTCCAAGCCACAGAGCCAACAGCAAGGCATAGCAGGCTCTAGGGTTCATGACAGTTGAATAGTGTAAAGGACGGCAGATGGCCATGTAGCGGTCAAAAGCCATCACTACAAGAAGTAACCCCTCCCCTGCTCCAAGGAAGTGCAAGAAAAAGAGCTGAGCGATGCAGCCCTTGTAGGAGATTACCTTCTTCTCTGAGAGGAAGTCTGCCAGCATCCTGGGAGCCACAATGAAGGAGTAGGATGCATCCAGGAAGGCCAAGTTTCCCAGAAAGAAGTAGAGGGGGGCTGTGAGGCCAGGGTCTGATCTGATGGTGAGAATGATGAGGATATTCCCAGGGAGGGTGACGAGGTAGAAAATAAAGATGAGCACAAAGACTAGGAATTGAATATTTCTAGACTGAGTCAGACCAAGGAAGATGAATTCTTTTACCACTGTGCTATTTTCTGTCTCCATCTCCTCTGCCTACAGAACATCAAGGAGTAGAGAGTTTACTTCCATGTTGTTCATCTAGAGCATAGTTCTTCTCTAATTAAAATCAGTGTATGCTGCACCTGTATTATACCCTCATTCTCCTACAACCTAAAAAATATTTTCTTCCCTTTATTTTTCTACATTTTATAACTATCAAACACTCTTTTTCTGCTTCAGTCCTGTGCTTCTATTTATGTTCCCTCATATGGGAGCCTGGAATGCCCCTGTCCTAGATTGATGATTTGCATTAGGCATGTGAAAATGTTTTGGGTTGAGAAAAAACTTAACCATAGTTATCAAGTTCTGCAGATTTTTTATTTGAATGAGGGTGAGGTGGGGATTGACAGCAAGGAGAAATGACAGAGCTTTTTAAGGTGACATATTTGTTCTATACCTTAATTGTAATGGTACAAGTCTCTATTTGTCAAAATTTATTGAGCTATGAAACGATACAGAAATTTGAACATTTACTGAATGCAAATTATATTATACCTTAGGAATGTTGCCTAAAAAGCTAAAAAAGAAAACTGCACTTACTTGAACTGTATCTTTTTTTCTATTGAATATCAACCTATCAACCTAGTCTAAATAAAAAAATCCTGATCATTCTGGAGAAATTAAAATCTAAGGCTGATCTGTACAGTGGTCTCCAAATTGGGAATGTGCTCACCGAACAAACATTATAATTTATAGATATGAAAATAATAATAGTAAAATTTCTATACATATATTATTATATCCTCTTCTTTAAAGTTTTTTAGAAAGTTCCACAGCTCATATAGAATCAATCAATATAATTAATATAAAATGTACAAATAAAATATATTGCTTGTGCATGCTCAAAATGGCTTATGGTTGAGATAAAAAATTTTTAAAGCTTGAAGACCCTGGAACTAGAACAAAATATAACACAATATTTCACATGCTTTCAGTTACATGGCACTTGTTTTTAAGGAGTGTTGTAAAACATGGAGTGTGGAGAGGAGGGAAGAAAAGGGTCCACTCACTCTAACTGTAAGGCAAGACAGAATGGAACAGAAAAGACAGAATGAAAACCAGTCTCAAAACAAAAAAGTATTTACAGTGACACATCTAGTGAAACATCAAAATATCTGCTTTTCGTATGTCTAAGCCCAAATATACTAATAACAGAGGTTTGCATGTATAGTTAAAATTAGGAAATATGAAAAACATATTTTATATCATAAAGGCACATATATGTGAGTGAGTATAAATAGTGCATGCACACCCACACGGGCACTAGCCCACACATCATTTCCTAAGCAAAATTGAAACATAAAAGTTTACAAATGGAACCATCTGA
Source organism: Mormoops blainvillei (assembly GCA_004026545.1). NCBI lineage: Eukaryota > Metazoa > Chordata > Mammalia > Chiroptera > Mormoopidae > Mormoops > Mormoops blainvillei. The sequence goes on from PVJD01004671.1 coordinate 103,110, forward strand.
GTTAGCTTTTCTGTTCCCTTTGCCCCACCCCATCCTTCCTTCCTTCATTAGACATTCATTAACTTCAATATTTATCATTCCCCCTGTCCATAAAACCTGCTGTTAGACAAATAAGTCAAGAATCTCTCCCTCTACTTAGCGCAGAGCAGTGTGCATCTTGAACACTATTATACTGTTGGTTATTTCTACTCTTTCAAATATCGAGGTTACCTTTAGGACATAGAAGAAACCTTTAAGTGGCTATAAGGTTAAAAGTTGAAGGCCCTTCCACTGTGCTTTCTGTTTTATTTCCTGTCATGTGTTTCTGTTCTATTGACTCTTTAACAGATAGGATTTATTATCATATAAAATCCCTCACTTCTTCCAGTTAATATGATATATAAATTTAAGACCACATATTAACATCACTGAGACCATTGATATTTTAATAAAGTCTTTATATATCCCCAGTAAAGTGCTTCTAACAATCAGGAGGAGCTAGAGCTACATTACTAAGAATAGATAAAAGGTGCTGCTGTATTGCTGAATTCAGACCTCATGTATTAGACTATTTCTACTGTAGTTCTGACCATTTTCATTCCAAGAGAGATGTCTCACCTGAAAAGCTGTCATATGTTTCCCTTTATCTATTCTTTTTGTTCCTTATAAACATAAAGAATGACAAAAGCACTTACCTCTCTAGCAGTGTCACGAGAAGGGGACGGGGATCCAGAGTGGGTCCACTTCAGGCTGGCCTGTAGTGCGTAGTGTGTAGTAGGCTCTTGACTTCATGCAGGAAACATTTCACAAGGCAAGTCCAGGAGATTCTGAGATATATTTATTAAAGCTGGGGACAATGAAACAAAGGAAGGGCTTAGGAAAGAAGAAGCAACAGGAGAGAGACTAGGTGGTGCTCTGCTTTGGTTCTCTAGAAATGTTATAGGAAAGGAGTCAGCCAAGGCACGCCTGCTGTTAGCTCACTGGAAAGTTCAGTTACAGTGACAGAAGAGAACCAAGACATGGCTACTTCTAGCTCACTGGAAAGTCAGAGAAAAAGGGGGCCTTGAAGACAGATTTAAGAGGCAAGCCCTGGATGAGCTGTCACTGCCCACTTTCCCCCTAGTTGCAATTCTCTCAGGGACCCTTAGGGTTTAGGGGAAATAAAGTAAAAATTTCATGCTTTTGAATAGGTGTGGGCATGCTCGAGAGAGAGCTCACATTGATATCCTTTGTCCTGAGGGTTTTTACCTTTCCTTTTGCCAGCGAGGGTTTTAAGAGAGGGTTTCAGCAGGTTATTCATCAACTTTTCAGGTGTGTTTTTCATATGCTGATGAATCAAACAGAGCTTGTAGGAGAGTTTGGGATTATTCTTCGGTTGGCTTTACTGTTTTATTTTTATATTTGGTCTATCTGGTTCTAATTGAGCTTTTGTTATTTGTTCCCCTAAGGTCATCTGTCCTTTGGTTTGGCTGGCACAAATGGCATTAATTGGGTCTCTGTTCTCTAAGTCACCTTAAATCCTTGGTGATTTAGCTATTTATTCTCTATTCAGGTAGGAGAGGTGTAAACCATTTGTTCTCAAGTGTCCTTGGGTAAGGAAGACAAGGTCTTGTGATTCACTATCTGGCTGTAAATTGGTCGAATTGCTTGGCCTTGTTTTATTATCTTGTCTCAGTTTCCCCATTCCATAGGCCCAGGAATTATCTTAGCTTCTTACTATCCCACCTCAGCAATCTAATACTACTCTCACAGCAGGCATCACCTCCTACTGGAAGGGGCAATTACTGGTTATTCCTGCCATTGTTCTTAAATATCTTTTCTCACAGACAGTTCTTTTACATTTTGAAATACACCACTAATTTGTGATGCAATGAGGACATGCCTTGGGATTTGGAGGCTAACAAAGCTATAGAACACTTTCAATGGGAATTATTAGAATACCAACAAGATATAATAAAAAAATTAGGCTAGCAATCTGTGAGGTACAAATATACAAATACAGGGTCTGACACGAATAATGTCCCTTTTTAGTTATGAAATCATAAGCATGTACCATAACAGTATCACACTGAAGCATACCATATTACATTTTAGGTAAATGTTCAAATTAAAACTATAAATAATTACATTGATATTATTACCCTATCAAATACACCCAAGTGGGAATTAATTCTGTTGGACCCTGTATGTATCAGTTAAAAAGATCCTGTGTTACATGGGGGTTCTATAATCAACATTCCGTCTGTGACAGAGGTAATGGAATTTCAAGCATGTTTATCGGGCCTGAGTGGAAAGTCAAGGAAGTTGATTTTACATTTTACACTGAAATTCAAAAAGAGAAAAACAGTATAATTGACAGGATATCACTGATACGTCAAGAAAGGAAATAAAGTCATCAAGTGGGTGCTAAATATGTTACATTCGACATATTTCTGGTGATGAAGAGATAGGCAAAAAGAAAATAAGTGATGCTCACAAAGACTCCTTTACATAATCCTTCTTAGAGAAAAAGAACAGCATGTTGTAAGACTGACAATTCTCATAGGTCAGACGTCCTCCTAAGTAGACCCTATTGCAACGTTGGTATTGGTTGTTTTTCATTTTAGGATTAACTACCTCCTTTGCTCTCCTAAAGCAATGATGAGAAAATATTTCTTCTTCAATTAAATAATTTTAGAGAAAACAAAAATAATAAAAAATGATGTGGTAGAAGGTAACATAATTTAAATTTTAGTAGATTTGATTTTGTTTTAAAGAGGTTTTCTAACTAAACATTAAGTGCTTGACATAAAATTTTTAAAATATATAATCAAACATATTTCATTCTAATTTATGTCCAGTTCATGAAAGAGAAGTAGGAGTGGCAAATGGAAGAGATGAGAGAGAGATCCAGCCAAGACGGGGGTATAGGTAAATATGCTTCACTTCCTCACAAAACCAAAAAAAAAAGAAACAACCAATTAAAAAACAACAAAACAAGAACTGCCAGAAAATCAAACTGTATGGAAGTCTGACAACCAAGGTGTTAAAGAAGACACATTCATCCAGACTGGAAGGAGGGGCAGAGATGGGCAGCTGGGGTGGAGACGGGCAGTTGGGGTGGGGAGGACACTCAGCAAGGCAGTGGCTGGTGGACCAGGTGGTTGCCCATTTACTAGTGGATAAACTGGGAGGAACAACTGGGGAGTGAGACAGACTGCAGAACCCAGGGTTCCAGCATGGAGAAAACAAAGCCTCAGAACCTCTGGCTGTAAAAGCCTGTGGAGGTTGTGGTGGTGCGTGAAACTACCAGTCTCTTGAAAGCAGGGCAAGAGCCAAGCAAGCAGCATTGTTTCATCTCTGACCCCTTTCCCACATACAGAGCCACAACTCAGTGAAGTAGATTGAGCCATCCTGGCAAATACCTAAGGCTCTGCCCCTTATAATGTATCAGGTGCACTGAGGCAAAGAAATATGGCCCAAATGAAAGAACAGACCAAAACTCCAGAAAAAGAACTAAGTGACAGGGAGATAGCCAACCTATCAGATGCAGAGTTCAAAACCCTGGTAATCGGGAAGTTTATAGAAATGGTTGAGTATGACTGCAAAGTAAAGGAAGAAGTGAAGATTATACAAAATGAAATAAAGGAAAATATACAGGGAACCACCAGTAAAGGAGAGGAAACCAGGACTCAAATCAAAGATTTGGAACAAAAGTTCCAACTGGAACAGAATGAAGAAACAAGAACTCAAAAAAATGAGGAGATGTTCCAACATTGAATCATAAGGGGGCCAGAAGAGAAGAATAAGAGCAAGAAATTAAAAACTTATTTGAAAAAATAATGAAGGAAAACTTCTCCAATTTGGGAAGGAAATAGGCATATAAGTCCAGGAAGCTCAGAGTCCCAAACAAATTGAACCCAAAGAAGAACACACCAAAACAAACCATAATGAAATTGCCTAAGATTAAAGATAAGGAGAGAATCTTAAAAACAGCAAGAGAAGAGTTACCTACAAAGGATCTCCCATAAGACTATCAACTGATTTCTCAAAAGAAACCTTACAGGCAAGAAGGGACTAGAAAGAAATATTCAAAGTCAGGAAAAGCAAGGACCTACATCCAAGATTACTCTACCCAGAAAAGCTATCATTTAGAATGAAGGGGCATGCCCCAGTTGGTGTAGCTCAGTGGATTGAGTGTTGACCTGCAAACCAAAGGGTCACTGGTTCGATTCGCCAATAGCGGCATATGCCTGGGTTGTGGGCCAGGTCCCTAGTAGAGGGCATATGAGAGGCAACCACACATTGATGTTTCTCTCTCCCGCTCTTTCTCCCTCCCTTGCACTCTAAAACTAAATTAATAAAATCTTTTGTAAAAATAAATAAATAATCACGTGGAGGATAATCAGTATGAGGGGGAAAGGGAGAATGAGGGAAAGGGTACAGGGAATAAGAAGCCTATTTTGTAGTTACAAAATAGACAGAAGGAGGTTAAGAATAGTATAGGAAATGAAGAAGCCAAAGAACTTACATGTATGACCCATGGACATGAACTAAGGGGTGGGGGATGCTGGAGGAAATGGGGGTATTGGGTGGAGGGAAATGAAGGGAATAAAAAATAATGAGACAACTGTAATAGCATAATCAATGAAATATACTTAAAAGAGAAATGAGAAATAAAGATTAAAAATATAGATTAAGAGAAAGGGGGAAATTAAGGAAGACGAAGTAATACAGACTATATTAGGAAAATAGGAAATGAATATGAGAAGACAGGCATAAAAATATATATTCTATAAAGCCTTATGGACAAATAAACTCAACTGATAAAAGAAAGATATTTATTTAATAAATAAAATAAGAGGAGAGACTTCTGGCCAAGATGGAGGTGTAGGGAGATACACTTTGTCTTCTTGCACAACCAAAAGAAGGACAACAACAAACTCAAAAACAAAAAATAACCAGAACTGCCAGAAAATCGAACTGTATAGAAGTCTGACAATCAAGGAGTTGAAGAAGGAAAATTCATTCAGACAGGTAGGAGGGGAAGAGATGGGCAGCTTTGGCAGAGAGGATGCACCAGGGTGGTACCTGGAGGACTGGGCAGTCCCACATTTGCGTGTGGGTAAACCAGGAGGAACAACTGGGGAGTGAGAGGGACATGTAACCCAGGGTTCTGGCACAGGAAAAGAAAGCATCAACACTTCTACTGGTAAAAACCTGTAGGACTTGCAACAGTGGGAGAAATGGCAGTCTCACAAGAGAGCTCTTTTGAGAGACTCACAGGGTCCTAGAACATATACAAACCCACCCACCTGGGAATCAGCACCAGAAGGGCCCAATTTTCTTGTGGGTAGTAGGGGAAGTGACTGAAAGCTGGCCAAGAGCCAAGCAAGTGGCACTCTTTTCTCTCTGACTCCTCCACCATAAACAGGACCACAAGGCAGTGACATGGGTTGCCCCATCCTAGCGAATACCTAAGGCTCCACCCCTCACAACCTAATGGGTGTGCTGAGCCAAAAAATACATGGTCCAAAGGAAAGAACAGATCAAAGTTCCAAAAATAGAACTAAGCAATGAAGAGATAGCCAACCTAACAGATGCAGAGTTCAAAACACTGGTAATCTGGATGCTCACAGAATTGGTGGAGTATGTTCACAATATGGAGGAAAAAGGGAGCACTGTGCAAAGTGAAATAAAGAAAAATATACAGGGAACCAACAGTGAAAGGAAGGAAACTGGGACTCAAATCAACAATTTGGAGCAGAAAGAAGAAATAAACATTTAACCAGAAAAGAATGAAGAAACAAGGATTCAAAAAAATAAGGAGAGACTTAGAAACCTCTGGGAAAATTTTAAACTTTCCAACATTCATTTCATAGGGGTGCCAGAAGGAGAAGAGGAAGAGCAAGATATTGAAAACTTATTTGAAAAAGTAATGAAGGAGAACTTCCCCAATCTGGCAAAGGAAATAGACTTCCAGGAAGTCCAGGAAGCTCAGAGAGCCCCAAAGAAGTTGGCTCCAAGGAAGTACACACAGAGGCACATCATCATTACATTTCCCAAGATGAAAGATAAGGAGGGAATCTTAAAAGCAGTAAGAGAAAAGGAGACAGTTACCTACAAAGGAGTTCCCACAAGACTAGCAGTTGATTTCTCCAAAGAAATCTTACAAGCAAGAAGGGACTGGAAAGGAGTATTCAAAGTTGTGAAAGACAAGGACCTACATCCAAGAATACACTATCTGGCAAAACAATCATTTAGAATGGAAGGGCAGATAAAGTAAAGAAGTGCTTCCCAGATAAAGTAAAGTTAAAGGAGTTCATCATCACCAAGCCCTTATTAAATGAAATATTAAAAGGACTAACCTAAGAAAAAGAAGACAATAAAAAACATGAACAGTAAAATGACAACAAACACAACTATCAACAACTGAACCTAAAAAAACAAAAAAAAAAACAAACTAAGCAAGCAGTTAGAATAGGAACGTAACCACAGAAATGGAGATTATATGGAGGGTTATCAGCGGGGAGGGAGAGGGTGAAGAATGGGGTTAAAGGTACAGGGACTAAGCATAACTGGTAAGTACAAAATGGACATGGGGAGGTTAAGAATAGTACAGGAAAGGGAGAAGCCAAAGAACTTATATGTATGACCAATGGACAGGTGGGGGAAGAGGCTGCTATTGTAGGTGATTTTTTCCTGAGGAGGCGGCATTTCAACTGAGATCTGAATGTCTAGAATAAACCCACTATGTGAGGGTGTGAAGAGAGCGCTGGTAAAAAGACCATGAAGCAGGAAGCTGATGGTGCACTGAGGAGTAGAAAAGAGGAGAAAGAAGCAGACAGGCTAGTTCATGAGGCATGATACTAGTGGACAAATGTGGCGAGGGAGGGGGAGGGGCAGCACATTTAAGGCAAAATAGAGACGAAGGGCTAGATATAGATTAAATGATAATTGGTCTTCATTCTATTTGAGATGTTGTAAGAAGAGTAGTGCCATTATCTGATTTACATTTTAAAAATATTATCTTGTTACTAGTAAAGAATGGGTTATAGAAGGTAAGGTGTGAAAGCAAAGAGGCCAGTTAGGGAGCATCTGAAGTGCTATACACAAGAGATGATGGTAGGTTAGGCTAGGAGGTAGAACAAGAGGCAAAGAAAAAAGTTTATACCAAAGATACATTTTGGTGAAATAGTCCAGTAGACTTGATAATACACTGGATACAAGAGGTAAGGGAGCAAGAATAGCTGTTGGGACTGTGAATGACATAACAGTGTGGATTGTTGTGCAATTTACAAAGATAGGGATAAATGGAAAATATGAGATTGGAAATAAGATGTTCTGCTTTAAATCTATTTGGTTTTTAAAATGTATTTATTTTTGAAGAAATAATATATCAGTATGTTTTAAAAATAAAAGTAGTAATTTGCACAGTGAGAATTCTCCTTCCCATCTCAGTCCTCCATATGTCCATTTCTTCCCACATCTCACAACAGAGAGTTGATATTAATTTCTGTTGTGTCCTTCAAAAATAATATGTATTTACAAGCAAGCATGAAAATAAATTCTTGGTTCTATTTCTTAAAATATAATTTATATACATTAAAATGCACAGATAAGTGCTGGAGTTGATAACTCCTGTCAAACGTATGTTCTCAATGGAACATTATTCCAAACAAGACATAGATTATTCCCATCACTCCCAAAAGTTGCTTTGTATCCCTGTCATCCTCCCCTACAAACAACACTATAGTAAGAAACTACTTTCTAATTTCCAACATCATAGATTTGTTTTGCTTCTCTTTGGATTTTATAAAAATAAAATATTATATATATATATTCTATTTTATCTGGCTTTTTAACAGCATTATGATTTTGAGTTTCACCCATGTTGTTGCACTTTCTGCACCTGTCTCTTTTTATTACTGAATAATATTCCATTATATGTAAATAATACAAAAATTTTTATTATTTTTATCTTTTTATTGACATTAGGGTTGTTTCAAATCTTAGACTATGAATAAGATTTCCATGAACATGCTAATATAAATCATTTTGTGAATATGTATTTTCACTTCTCTTAGCTAAACACTTATGAATAAGATTACTGGATTGCAAAATAGATGTATGGTTATATCTACCTGACATTGTTTTCCAAAGTGATTAAACTATTTTACATTTCCAACAGCAATATATGAGATTTCAAGTTACCCTGCCAACTCACAAACACTTGATGTTGTATGTTAATCACACCTTTTTATTTTCTGTATTTCTGGTGCTTTGACATCATAGAGCTTTGCCATCTCTGGAGAGACTGCCCCTCCCAGAGCTAGTGATTTAAAGAACGTATGCTACAAGGATTTTATATTAAGCCAAGCTGTCAAGTTTCACATTAGTTTCAAACGTACACTAACCCAGAAACTCCTACTCATCACCTTTTCCTGTTTAATGTACAAGAAGATATATTATTAAAGGTGTAATTAAATAATTGAAGTATAAGCATTAGAAACAGTATAAAGGTAAAATTAAAATAATTTTAATCACTATAATCTAGGTTGAAGAAGAGAAAAGAAAGGTGTGTATTAATTTTATCATTACTCATAATATGGACCTTATAAATTTACCTAAAAGTTCCAAAAATTATTTTATAAGATATAAATAAAAACTGTATAAATGTGCTCTCTAATATGATAGCCACAAGTCATATGTGACTATTAAGCACTTGACATTGGCTATGAACTGAGGAAATGAATTACTTCTTATTTATTTTCTTTCTTTTTTAATTGAATTTATTGTGGTGACATTGGTTAATAAAATTATATAGGTTTCAGGTATACAATTCTATAATACATCAACTGTATATTGTATTGCTTGTTCACCACCCTAAGTTGTCTCCTTCCACCACCATTTACCCCCATGCCCCCATACCCTCTTCTACCTCTTATCTGCCTTTATCTCTGGCAATCACTATACTGTTGCCTGCCTTTATGAGTTTTTTCTTAATCCCTTCATCTTTTTCACCCAGTTAACTAATTTTAAAAGTCCTATGTAGCAACGGTATTAGGTAGCACTTCTCTGGAGAAGTACAAGAATTTTTACTCACATAAATAATAGTCTTTCTAATTTATTTGATATTTTTCATGCTAACTTTTCCTTTCTTCTGTGCTCTGGAGAATCACCAAAACCATCAACAGGTTTTGCATAAGAGAGAAATAAATTTTTGATGTATAAAACCAGTGAAATTTCATTGACTGGAAGAATCAACATAGTTAAAATGGCCAAAGCAATAGATTTAATGCAATCCCCATCAAAATCCCAATAGTTTTTTTAAGCAAATGATTTTTAAAAAATCATCAGATTTATATGGAACCACAAAACACCCCCAAATAGGCAAAACAATCCAGCCAAAAAGGAATGAAGCTGACAGTGTTACTTTCCCTGACTTCAAATTACACTTCAAAGTGACAATAATCAAAATTAGCATGATATTGGTAGGAAAACAGACACACAGACAAATGAAACAGAATTGAGAGTCTATAAATAAACCCATCTGTGTATAGGCAAATAATTTTTGACAAATAATACAAATGCACACAATGGAGAAAAGAAAGCCTCTTCAATAAATGGTGCTGAAAAAATGGAAAGCCACATGAAAAAAAAAGGAAACTAACCTACAGTTTGTCTCCATATAAAAAAATTAACTCAAAATGAATCAAAGACCTAAATATAAGACCTGAAACAATAAGTCACATAAAAGAAAACATAAGTACTAAGCTTATGGACTTTGGTATTAGAGAGGATTTTATTAATTTGACCCAAAAGGCAAGGAAAATAAAGGCAAAGATAAATGACTGGGACCATATCAAACTAAAAAGATTCTGCAAAACCGAAGAAACCACTAACAAAACAAAAAGCCAGCCTACCAAATGGAAGAATATATTTTCAAACAACAGCTCCAAGAGGGGTTTAATATCCAAAATATACAAAGAATTCATACACCAAGCAATCAATCCAGTTAAAAAATGGGCAGAGGACCTGAACAGACACTTCTCCTAAGATGTACAAATGCCCAGCAGATATATGAAAAGAAAGTCAACTTCACATGCAAATTAAAACTACAGTGAGATACTACCTTAAACATGTCAGAATGGCTATTATCAACAAGACAAGTAATAACAAGTGTTGGAGAAGTTGTGGGGGAAAAAGAAATGCCCATTCTCTGCTGGTGGAAATGTAAAGTGGTATAGCTGCTAGGGGAAAGAGTATGGAGGTTCCTCAAAAATTAAAAATAGAGTTTCTGTATAGCTCAGCAACATCTTTCTTGGTTATGTACCTGAAAAATGTGAAAACATTTATTTGCAAAGATATGTGCACCCCTATATTTTTTGCAGCATTGTTCATGGTGGCCAAGAGATGGAAACAACCAAAGCGTCCTTCAATGGATGATTGGATAAAGATGTGGTACATACAAGGTCTGTCTGGAAAAAGTCCAATCACTGTTAATATAATGAGAACAGTTTGCACAACCTCGATGTAACCTGGCAGTCAAGGAGAGTGGACTGGAATGCACATGCATGAACAATGATGACTTTACTGTATTAGTCAGTGAGGGTGGTAGATGCCATTGAGTGAGCATGTGTACTGTGTGGCCATCCCTTTCAAAATGTCTGACTGAGAAGAGGAACGAATCTGCATCAGATTTTGTGTTAAGCTTGGACATTCCTCCACAGAAACTATTCAGATGATTCAGAAGGCCACAGCTATGGGCAACTGGTGATTGGCAGCTTCATCATGGCAACACATCTGCTCATGCATCACATCTCATGCAGAGTTTTTGGCAAAACGCCAAATTACCCAGGTGACTCAGCACCCCTACAGCTCAGATTTGGTGCCCTGTGACTTCTGGCTTTTCCCCAAACTAAAATCACCTTTGAAAGGGAAGAGGTTTCAGACTGTTGATGAGATTCAGGAAAATACAATGGGGCAGCTGATGGTGATTGGGAGAACTCTGTGAGGTCCCAAGGTACCTACTTTGAAGGGAACTGAGGTGTAATTGTACTATGTACAATGTTTCTTGTATCTTCTTCAATAACTGTCTCTATTTTTCTTGTTACATGGCTGGATATCTTCTGGACAGGCCATATATATATGTGATATGATATATATATGATAAAATACTGCTATTTGTGACAACATGAATAGATCTTGAGAATATCATGCTAAGGGAAATAAGTCAGGCAGAAAAAATTAAGAACTGTATGATTTCACTCATATGGGGTATATAAAACTGAAGGCAACAAATGAACAAACAAGAAAAACAAACAAAAACTCATAGACACAGACAACAGCATGGCAGCATCCAGGGCGAAGTGGGGAGGTAGGGGATTAGTAAAGGGGCAAAGGGATCAAATATATGGTGATGGAAGATTTGGCTTTGGGTGGTGAGCACACAATGCAATATACAGATGATGTGTCATAGAATTATACACTTGAAAACTATATAATTTTATTAACCAATGTCACCTCAATAAATTTAATATTTAAAAAACCAATAAAATTTTGACATTAAGCTGTGGCATAACCAGTCTAGACTGATAACCACCAAAGTTAAAAGTAAATCAACATCCTCATGCCCTGGCTGATGTGGCTCAGTGGATTGAGTGCTGGCCTGTGAACCAAAGGGTCACTGGTTCCATTCCCAGTCAGGGCACATGCCTGGGTTGTGGGCCAGGTCCCCAGTAGGGGGCACTTGAGAGGCAACCACACATTGATGTTACTCTCCCTCTCTTTCTCCCTCCCTTCCCATCTTTCTAAAAATAGATAAGTAAAATCTTTAAAAAAAATCCTCACTATCTCCTTGAAAAACATAAAGACATTAGTACATTTAACCCTAATTATACTAACTCTTGACCTATGTAAATGTTGTTTTCACGTACTATAATTTACTCTTTCTAAGCTTCAGAAATTGGTTTGTCGTCACTATTTAATACAGACATTATTTAGATTTACCCACATACTTCCCATCCTTTTACTCTGTCATCTCAAACCTCCCCCCTGGGATCACTCTCTTTGTTGCTTCAAGTATATCCTCTGAAAAGTCTTACTTGATTGTCTGCTGGTAACAAACATTGTTTCTGTTTTTCTGAGGATTTTTTTATTTTATTGTTACAGAGTTGATGATTATTTACCTTTGAACATTGATCGTAACTCTTCATTGGTTTACGTTTTTGCTATTAATATCACCTCTTTCCCCAACTGCTTTTCTCTGGAGTATAATCTCAGCTTTTCTATTTAGATACTTCCAACATTTGTTTGGTTGTCTTTATTGATCTGCAGTTTTATTATGATGAATCTTGTACATTTAAAAAAAATATCCCATTTACGTTTTGGTGGGATTCCTAGTATGGAGATTGGGTTTCTTTTATTAGTTTGGGGAATTTTTCAACATTATCTCTTCAAATACTGCCTCTGCTATGCCATTTTCTTTTCTATTCTCTCCCAAAAGATTGACATTTGTTAGAACTTTTCATTCCATTTTCAGTGTCTCTTAACTTCTCTTTCATTCTTTGTATTCCATTTTGTCTCTGTCTGACATTTTTGATAATTGTCTCAGTTCTATATTCTAGTTTATTTCTGCATGTGTCTAATTTGAAAGTCAACACATCTATTAAATTTTATCCTGAATCTGAAGTTTTCTTTGTTTTACTTATAATTGCCTAGTTCATTTTTATAGTGCCTCCTTATTTATATTTCCAGCTCTTTTTTATTTTTCAAAAAATACATAGTTTATATTTTTAGTTTTGTGGGGATTTTTTGTGATTTTGATTCTTTCTGTTATTTTCTGTCTCTCACATGTAGAGCCTTGCTCTCTTGGTGTTCACTGACAGTGTTGGACTATAAGTTCTTATTTCTTCAAAGTTCATATGTAGAATACTTTAAACCCTGGAATAGAGTATTTCTATTTTCTCCTAACAGGAGGCATTAAAACTCAGAATATGCGTGAGACAAATTCAGCTTCATCATTCTGTTTCTCTTTTTAGCTTGTTGGGTGGTGAGTCTTTAAAATTCTATTTTACTGCTACCCTTAAAATATGTTTTTTGAGGACTCAGCTTGCTATGTAATATCTACTTGGGTGAGCTGGGCTTTGTCTCCCATGCATCTCTGTCCCTACCACTAATACTGTGGCCTTAAACAGAATACAAGTCCTCATGGTGAAAGCTGATATCTATTTACCATATATTTCACTGGGTTTCAATTTCATTTGATTTTTAGATTCTCAATATTCCACACCATCTTTTCCTTTTTATGTTGGCCAGCTCATCAAAGTATTTCAAAAAAGGTTTATCCAACGGGTATTTGTTTTTAGTGAGCGGGTCAGTAAATCTAGCTAATGTGACAGCAGATGGAAATGGAGTGCAACTGTATAGTTTCTGCATTGTCAAGGCATATAGCATTTGAAACTAAGTTAAGCAAATCCCCAAATTAGTTTTAGTCTTAGACAGGGTTTAATATAATATTTGGTCAAGTTTCATTTTTTTGCATGTAGCTGTCCAGATCTCTCAAAACCATTTGTTGAAGAGGCTATTTTTACTCCATTTTATGATCCTACCGTCTTAGTCAAATATTAATTGACCACAGAGACATGGGTTTATTTCTAGGCTTTCTATTCTGTTCCATTGATATATGTGTCTGTTCTCATGCCAGTACCAGACTCTTTTGATTACAATGGCCTTGTAATATAATTTGATATCAGGTATTATGATCCCTCCTACTTTGTTCTTCTTTCTCAAAATAGCTGATGCTATTCAGGGTCGTTTATGGTTCCATATAAATTTTTGAAATGTTTGTTCTGTATCTGTGGAATTTGTCATTGGTATTTTAATAAGGATTGTATTGATTCTATAAATTGCTTTGGGTAGTATGGACATTTTGATGATGTTAAACCTTCCAATCCATGCACATGGTATACGTTCCCATTTATTTGTGTCTTCCTTAATTTTTCTTTGGTGTTGTGTACAGGTCTTTTACCACCTTGGTTAGGTTTACTCCTGGGTAATTTATTTTTCTTGTTCCTATAGCAAGTGGGAATTTTTTCCTAATTTCTGTTTGTAAATGAAACTTGACCACCAACTTATACCATACACAAAAATAAACTCAATGGATAAAAGACTTAAATATAAATCACAATGCCATAAAAATCCTAGAGAAGAACATAGGCAGGAAAATCTCAGATATTCCATGCAACAACATTTTCACTGATATGCCCCCTAGAGCAAGGGACATAAAGGAAAGAATAAACAAGTGGGACTTCATCAAATTAATAAGTTTCTGCATGGCTAAAGAAAACATCAGCAAAATGACAAGGGAACCACCTGTAAGGAAAAATGTGTTTGCCAATGATACCTTGGACAAGGGTTTGATCTCTAAAATATATAAAGAACTCATACCACTCCACCTCAGGAAGACAAACGTTCCAGTTAAGAAATGGGCAAAGGGCGTGAACAGACACTTCTCCAAGGAGACATACAGAGGATCCAGCGACATATGAAAGTATGTTCAACATCACTAGCTGTCAGAAAAATGCAAATTAAAACCACAATGAGATACCACTTTCTACCAGCCAGAGTGGCTATCATAGCCAAGTCAACAAACAAGTGCTGGCAAGGTTGTGCAGAAAAGGGGACCCTAGTATATTACTGATGGGAATGCAGACTGGTGCAGCCACTATGGAAAATAGTATGGAATTTCTGCAAAAAACTAAAAATGGAATTGCCTTTTGACCTGGCAATTCCACTGCTGGGGTTACATCCTGAAAATCCTGAAACACCAACTCAAAAGAACCTATACAACCCAATGTTCATAGCAGTGCAATTTTTAATATCCAAGTGCTGGAAACAGACTATGTGCCCATCAGTAAGTGAGTGGATCAAAAAGCCATGGTACATTTACACAATGGAATACTATGTAGCAGAAAGAAAAAAGGGACTCCTGCCCTTTTCAACAGCAAGGATGGAATTGGAGAGCATTATGCTAAGTGAAATAAGCCATGTGGTGAAAAACAAATGCCATATGATCTCACCTATAAGTGAAACCTAATCAAGAAAACAAACAAACGTGCATGGAGATAAAGAACAAACTGACAGTAACCAGAGGTGAGGGGTGAGGGGGATAATGTGGCAAAGAAGGGGAAGGGTCATCAAGGAACATGTATAGAGGACACCTGGACAATGACAACAGGGTGTGGAGAGCATTGAATGAGGGAGGTGGGGGTGGGTAGGGCAGGGGAGAGTAATGGAGGGGAAATGGGGACAACTGTAATTGTACAACAATTAAAAAAAAATCTTTGGTGACCTTCCTTTTGTCCTAGTTTCTTGGTCTTCACATGATTGAATTTTGTACTGATGATTTCTTCAAGATTTTTTGGAAAAATCATTCCCAGATTTTTGTTTAATGTTTAAAATTGTTTGGCTACTTAATTTTTTGGTTTTTATGTATTATTTAAAATTATATTTTATTGATTATGCTATTACAGTTGTCCTGAATTTTTCCCCTTTGCCCCCCTCCACCCAGCATCACCAACTCCCTCAGGCAATCCTTCCACCATTATTCGTGTCTATGGGTCATGTATACATATGCTTTGCCTACTCCATGTCATATATTGTACTTTACATCCCCATGGCTATTCTGTAACTACCTGTTTGTACTTCTTAATCCCCTCACCTCTTCACCAATTTCCCCCTCCCCCCTCCCATCTAGCAACCATCAAAACGCTGTCTGTATCCATGGTTCTGTCTTCTCATTTTCTTTGTTTTTTAGATTCAATTGTTGATAGATATGTATTTATTGCCACTTTACTGTTCATATTTTTTATATTCTTTTTCTTAAATAAGTCCCTATAACATTTCATATAATAATCATTTGGTGGTGATGAACTCCTTTAGTTTTTACTTGTCTGGGAAACTCTTTTTCTGCCTTTCAATTCTAAATATCTTTGTTGGGTAGAGCAATCTTGGCTGTAGGTCCCCTCTTTTCATGACTTTGAATACTTCTCACCAATCCCTTCTAGTCTTAAAAGTTTCTTTTGAGAAATTAGCTGACAGTCTTATGGGAACTCCCTAGTAGGTAACTAACTTCTTTTCTCTTGATACTTTTAACATTCTTTCTTTATCTTTAAGATTTGGCATTTTAATTATGATATGTCTTGGTGTGGACCTCTTTGCAATCATCATGTTTGGGACTCTGTGCTTCCCAGACTTACATGTCTATTTCCTTCACCAAATTAGGGAAGTTTTCTTCCATTATTTTTCAGATAGATTTCCAATTTCTTGCTCTTTCTCTTCTCCTTCCGGCACCCCTATAATGTGAATATTGGATCTCTTGAAGTTGTCCCAGAGGCTGTTTATACTATCCTCATTTTTTTGGATTCTTTTTCTTCTTATTGTCTTGATTGGTTGTTTTTTGCTTCCTTTTGTTCCAAATCATTGAGTTGATTCTCTACTTCATCCACTCTGCTATTGTTTGCCTGCAAACTGTTCTTTATTACAATTAGTGAATCCTTCATTTCTGACTGGATTTTTTATGCTGGTAAGGTACTCCCTAATTTCCTTGAGCAGCCTTATAACCAGTGTTTTGAACTCTGCATCTGATAGATTCTTTATCTCTATTATCTCTGTTTTGTTTAGCTCTTTCTGGAGTTTTGATCTTTCATTTAGGCCATGTTTCTTTATCTCCTCATTTTGGCAGCATCCCTGTGTTTGTTTCTATGTATTAGGTAGAGCTGCTATGACTCCATGTGTTGATAGTGTAGCCTAATGTAGTAAGTGTCCTGTAGGGGCCAGTGGCACAGCCTCCCCTATCACCCAAGCTGGGTACCCAAGGTGTGCCCTTTCTGTTGACTGAATACACCCTCCTCTTGCAGTTGAGCCTTGGTTGCTGTTAACAGATCTATGAGAGTGATTTAGCCAGGCCAGTCAGCTGGAAGGATTGGCTCTGACCACTCACCACCAACCTCTGCCCTCCACGAAGGATCAGCTATGCAGGGGCAGGGTGGTGGTGCTCCAACATGATCTATAGATGTCCACTGGGTGCACTGGCCCTCACGTTTTCTGGGTGGTGGAGGCCAAGTTCAGCCCCCACCTGTGTTTTACCCTGGTCCTCTCTCCTGAGCTATAAAGCAATCTGAGAAGGCTGCTACTTATGCTGGCCTTGTAGATTCTCAGGTGAAACCAACCTGTGAATCTAGGCTGCCTCCTTCTAGTGCCAAGCACGGGGTTCATTGAGCTTTGCTGCTTGTTTGAGAAGATTTAGGAAGTTTTTCAGTATAAGCCAAGACCAGCCATTCATATGGAAAAGCAGCTTGAGTGGACCCATAAGTAGGGTGCGGTGGAGTCTCTGGGGACCTCTAAGGTTTACCGAATGTGGACCCATTTATGGGGAGGACCCAGATATTATTACCAAAACAAAGGCTCCCCTTCCCCACGATCCCTCTGTTCTAGGTTCTTTTCCCACTGCCCTTAGAAATTATGGCTCTCAATGGCAGAGTTTGGTGAAAAGGAACAGAACTATTTTTTCAAAAGTTATACAGGTCTTGAGTAATGGCTAAATGTTACCATTAAATCTCAAAATCCCTTTAAAATACCCATAATGCACAGAGTCCTGCCTTTCCCCACTTTTGCCCAGTCAGGCCAGTCAGAGGCAGCACCCTTCAGAAGAAAAAGAACAGAAGTCTGGAGCTTGTCTAGGCAGGCCTCCCATGTCCCCAGCACCATCACCTGTGTCACCGCGATCCCCAGTTCTTAATCCAAATGCACATGGCACCTTCTTATGGCTCACTAGCAAGAGTTCTCTCTCCTCTTACCTTCCCACATGGTCTTCACATTGTTCCCCCATGGCGTGGAGCAAACCATCTCCCAGCTCTTGTGCACAGGTGCTGTAACTAGCAGAGCTGCTTCCCAGTTACCTCCTGGGTTTAATTTATGCAAATCTTCCTGGTTAGCCTTATTGATATGCAAAATAACCATATTTGCATATGAGATATGAAGCTATCCTGCTGTCATTGACATGAAAATGACTCTCAAAGGACTTGCTCCATGGCAGATCTGAAGCTGGCCTGTTATTGATATGCAGCATAACTCTGAAAGGCTCTGCTCCCTGTCTCCCATCCCCATGGTGGCCTGCCTTGGGTTGGGGGAAGGAGAATATCCTATATTTTATTGGACACCCCACATTGTGGGAACAGTTACAAATCCCTCTTCCGGAGGCCCTGGCTGGACCCTGTTACAAAGGTGGGTCTCACAGTGTTAGTCAGGTTGATGGAGTCTCGGATATGGTATCACCCTACTAGCTCCGTGGTTCTGCAGCTGGAGGGCTCAGAAAAAGAACAATGGCTCACCCTGATGTCAGATACTTCAACCTCTCCCAGTATGCCACTGGTGTCCTTCATACTGCCACCCCAGTGCTGGATCTCAGAGGGAGGGAGTCTGAGTAGGTACGTGTGGGTTCTCTAAGAGGAACTGCTTAGGGTTCCAGCCATTTCTTCCATTTACTCAATCCTCACTTGTTTTTATAGCCAGAAGTTGTGAGGACTTATCTTCCTGGTACTGGAACCCTGGACCGGGAGGCCTGGTGTGGGGTTAGGACTCCTCACTCCTGAGATATCTTTCCTGAATTTTTATCCACCACACATGGGCATGGGACTAGCCCGTTCCACATTTGCACCCCTCCTACCAATCTGGATGGATGTTGTTTCTTTAATTCCATTGTTGCCAGACTTCCATTCAACTGAATTTCTGATTATTCTGAGTGATGGTTGTTCTATATTTTAGTTGTAATTTTGATGTGGTTATTCAAAGAGGCAAGCCATGTCTGCCTACACTGCCATCTTGACTGGAAGTCTAGACTTAATTTTAATGCCAGTTTTGCTAGATATAAAATCTGAGATTTACATTTACTTATCTGAAGAATTTTGTACCTTTTGTAGCACCTCACTTACATTTACTTAGGGATAGATAATTATTTTGCATAACAATGCAAAATAGGCAAACTGGCCCACTTCCAATGGAGCTGGATGAGTGAGACTTCACCAACTTTGTTAAAGGAAAACCTCAATCCCTGGGAGAAAGAGATTACCAGTATCAGTTGGGTATTTTTTAATATAGTTTATATACTTTTAATGAACATATGCTATTTTAGTAATTAAAAATTACAGAACTTTATTTTTATTTGGATAATAAAGTCCATCTTTTTAATACTGAGATTAGCAAAATGCTATGAGATGAGTGGAACTTGAGTTCTAAAATCTCAGTCATGTCAGCGCGTAATTGCAAGTATAGTCATTATCTGGAGCTAAAGATAATAACTTAATCCAGATATTGCTGATATTGAAAATAGAAGCTCAATAGCTGTTTTGGAAGGAAGGAGAAATCAAAGAGACTGATAGATAAAATAAAGATTAAAAGACATTTAGAAATAACAGAGAAGAAATAGGAAAGAGTTACGTGGGGAGAAGGAGTCTACCTACATAACTGAGGGTCCGGGGTTATATAGAGGCATGAAAAGACTATACATGAGATTAACATCTATTTATCCTACACTAGCCTGCCTTATATCCTTGTTAATTGTCTGAGGCATTATTTCAATATCTTGACATTTTGGGCCGGATAATTTCTGAGGAGTGACTGGGGCTTATTTAACAGTGTACCTGGCTCCTATGTACAAGATGCCAATTGTATTCCCCAGCTGTGACTGCCAAAAATGTCATCAGCATTGCCAAAAGCCTCCTAGAGACTGAAATTACCCCCAGCTGAGAACTACTGATGTAAGTCTTTACACCAATGGTGTCCTCCATGAATCAAGCTAGGTCACTGCTCACCAATATGCCAGTGTTAACTTTACCAATATTAATTTGAGATAGTATTTCTAATTAAGCAAATCTTCATTGCACTACTATCTCTGATGTTTTTTCCTTCTGATTCCTATCTTCAATATTTTCAAAATATATCCTTTGTAGCAATATACTGGTGTTTGAAGAGCATATTAAGTCAGTAGTCTCTTTCCCAAGAACATTAATCTTAGCTAAATGAAGGATAAGTGACAAAACCAATAGAAGTCTGGATGGTTCAGATACAAAGAAATAACAATAAGGTAACAAAACCTAGAAACATAACTCATCATATTTATTATGTATGTGTATTTTTGTTAGATTTTTCATATTCTAGTGTAAAATGTTAGAGAAGTCTACTATTTTATTCATTTCTAGACAATGAGAAATCAACTCAAAATTCAAGAATCATAATTTTAATCAGTGTCTTTGGTTCTTTGAAGGGAAGTCACTGTAACATCGAAGATAAAAAAGTGTCATCATAAAGAAAAATTCCAAAAGCAAAGAACAAACTGAATGCCCCATCATTTGATCCTGTGTACTTCAGGTTCACTGGGTCAGACACAAATTACCACCTCAATTAATAGAGAAAGAGTACCCTAGAATTGTTTTCAGCATTTACTCACACATATTTATTCCTGATGCTGACAGGAATCTACTTTCCTCCAAATCTAGTCATGTTATATTATAAAAAAATATGTAAGACTAAAGCTCAAAGCACACAAAATGTTGTTGTGCATTGATGCAAAGACCCCTCATTTTGAAACCAAAAAGTTAATTTAAATAAATAAGTTTTTATGAACTCAAACATTCCAATCTATCTTTTACATTCTAAAACATAGTCAGTAGATGGGGTCATAGTATCAGGGAATAGAAAACTGATCATTAACAAATAATTCACTAGAGGATTATAGAAGCTGACATGTCTAGGTCTCTTCCATGTGTTCTAAAAATGGTTTAATGAGAAAGGACTCTGAATTATAGTGCTGACGAAAGCAACACCCTATTAATTCAATTTCAACATGAAAGATAGAATTAGCACACATAAAAAACCCAGAAAAATGGCAAAGGTAATAGCAGTCTTTTAAAAATCACACATCTGGATATCTGTCAACCCTAGTCAATCTAGAATCCATTTTTTCCAAGTCTGCTTTCACTCTGGAGGATATAAATATTTCAATATACATATTTATATCTGGAGGATATAAATAGAGACTGGCTACAAAAACTACTAGTTGGTTGGAGACTTCCTCTGAAAAGACAGGTGTCTCTTTAGTAACCAAACTACGTTCTGCTCTAAATTCATAAAATTTGGTTTTAGGATGTGACAAAATCTTGATTTCTGTCACCAGAACACTATATGGCTATCACCTGAAATATCAGTTGAAATAGCTTATATAAGTGAATCCTCAGTGTCAATCATTAACTCTGGTAAGAGGAAGAGATAAAATACAAAATAATCTGTTCTTACAGTCCCAGGAAGATGGTTTACCAAACACCATTCCACTGGGCTAAGATCGAAATATGACAACAATATTTAATTTGGTCACTTAAAACGACTCGTATTCATATCCTGGCTACTTACTTCATATTCACAGTGGACATGCCTCCTGGGTCTTACATATTTTATTATTTCTCAGCACACATTCTCCTCATAGTCAAAGCCTCTCCAGAATATTTTCACTCAATAAAAAATCAGTAGAAAATATACATTTTCATAAATATTATGAAATATATTATACATTTTCAAAATATACATATTGATCTGGCAGCAATTTCAGGGAGAGTGTAAATTTATTTCTATGTTGTTTTTTTGTTTTTTCACCAAATAGAGAAATAAAACCTAGTGGAATTTTAAAAAACTCAGATAAAAGTAGGTAGTGAAAGTTGCATTATTACCACTGCAAATGCTTTCTATTTTAGGACAATGACCTTCAGAAGGGCTATAGAATATGTCATTTATCTTTCACTTCTCTTTACATAAAATATATGGTGACCAACTTCCTCATGGCTGTCTTTACTTCCTTGTTTCGCATTGTGTAGATGATGGGGTTAAGTAAAGGGAATATCACAGTGTGGAACACAGACACCACTTTATCTAGGGGGAAGGAGTCAAATGGGCGAGCATAAATGTAGATGGATGGCCCAAACATGAGCACCACAATGGTGATGTGGGAGTAGCATGTGGACATGGCCCGGCTGGTACTCTCACCTGAGCCCGAGTGTTTCCTGAGCACAGCCAGAAGGAAGGCATAGGACATTAGGAGAGCAATGAAACACACCACAGAGATCAGACCACTGCTAAAGATCATCACTAACTCCTCCAGGAAGGTGTTGGTACAGGCAATCCGGACAACCTGCGTGATGTCACAGAAGTAACTGTCTAACTCATTGGGCCCACAGAAGGGAAGTTGAACAATGAGAGCCACCTGTATTATAGAATGAATGAAGCCTCCCATCCAGGAGAGAGCAACCAGAAGACAGCAGAGACGTCGATTCATGATGGTAGCGTAGCGGAGGGGGTGGCAGATAGCAGCATAGCGATCAAAGGCCATTACTGTGAGCAGGAACATCTCCGAGGCCCCAACAAAGTGCAAGAAGAAGAGCTGTGCAATGCACCCTCCAAAGGAAATTTTCTTCCTTTCCACAAAGAAGTCTACAAGCATTTTAGGGGCCGTGATAGAGGAATACCAAATGTCAAGGAAGGCCAGATTAGCCAACAGGAAATACATGGGTGAGGTCAGGTGGGGGTCACGTCTGATGGTGCAAATAATAAGAATATTTCCTGGAAGAATGAACAGATAGAAGGATAGAAATATAGCAAATAGGACTAGTTGTACCTCCCGAGTCTGCGATAGACCAGTGAGAACAAATTCTGTCACCCTAGTATAATTTGCAGGTTCCATTTCTTCACTTTTTAAATAATATGGCTATGAAAAATAAAGAAATTATAATTACTCCAAAGAGCATTTAACTAGAATTATATTACTGCTTTCAAAATCATTAGATGTTTTCTGTCATGAAGAGATTACATTTGTTTGCCCCATTTTATGTTTGATAAGCCAAGATATGCTACTTTTTCAATGAAGAACTAACTAACACACAGAATTCCTACATGAACATGACTGTGGCCTGAAATATTAGCAAAACCACAGCAATTCTCATGCCAGTCTGCATTCGTGATTTAATGCATGTCAGAACAAAACTTCACATGTGGCATCAAAAGTTTTATCCTAAAATATATGAGGTCTGCCCAAAAGGTATCCAGCCATGTATATGAAAAAATAGAGATATTGGTTAAAGATATAAGATACAAGAAACATTGTACATAGGACAATGATGCCTCAGTCCCCTTCAAAGTAGGTACCTTGGGACCTCACACAGCTCTCCCAATCTTTGTCAGCTGCCCCATTGTATTTTCCTGAATCTCAATGACAGTCTGAAATCTCTTCCCTTTCAAAGGTGATTTTAGTTTGGGGAAAAGCCAGAAGTCACCAGGCACCCAATCTGGGCTGTAGGGGGTTGAGTCACCTGGGTGATTTGATGTTTGCCAAACAACTCTGCATGAGATGAGATGCATGAACAGGAGGGTTGTTGTGATGAAGCTGACAATCGCCAGTCGCCCATAGCTGTGGCCTTCTAAATCACCCAAATGGCTTCTGTGGAGGGATGTTCAAGCTTAATGCAAAATTTGGTGAAGATTAGTTGCGCTGCTCACTCAGTCATTTTGGACAAGATGGCCACATAGCACACATGTTCACTCAGTGGTGCCTACTGCCCTCATGGACTAGTACAATAAAGTCATCATTGTTCACACATGTGTATTCCAGTCTACTCTCCTTGGCTGCCAGGTTACATGGATGTCACACAAACCATTCTCATTATACTAACAATGGTTGTATTTTTTCCAGACATCCTCATATAGCTTCTGTGTCACTTCCGTAAATTACTCATTTTTTTATTCAACAAATATTTAGGGAGTAGGTACTATATGCTAACTGCTGAGAATACAATAAATCAGTAGCAGAAAATACAAATATGTAGTAATTACCTTATTTGCTATGAACTTTGTTTCCCACAGTAAATTAGACAAGAATCAGGCATTAGAATCAAAGAAGGGCTGATCCCAATATGAAAGTTTTGAGGATCACTTGCTGGTTGAGCATTTCTCTTATAATAGGCTTAGATATGAAGCATGAGCCCCTTGGTTATAACAGAGCTGACCAGTTGCTATCTGACCTTGAGCACCTCACTCTTCTCTGCCTTAATGCGCCCCGCCAGTGCAATAGAGATAATAACGGTACCTACTTCATAGGTATTATTATAAGGATTAATGAACTAATGCCCGTAAAGCTCAGAAAAACACCTGATGCATAGCTTGCACTTGCTTAAATTATTATTGGTGTTATTGTTGTTATTATATTTCCTTGCAAAGTAGAAAGTTTAAAAAGAAAAATTATCATCCTAATACATGATTTCCAAAATCTTACCCTTTAATGTTTGTTTATACTTCTTTATCCCCACTCTATCTTCAACTACTCCTATCTTTGGATTTGATGAGTAAGAACAAGTCTAAGAAATAGCTTAGAGAAGAAGACAAGAACACCTGACTTCTAAACACTACCGTCTCCTCTCATTTTCTCTAGACTATAGTCCTATGTGAGTGTTGATAAAGTGCTCTTATTAAATCCTCCACTTATTCTCAGGATAACTTTTTTCCAAAAATTCTTGAAATTTTATATGAATAATTTCTAATAAACATCATAGAAATTTGGGCTCCCATAGTAGTATTCTGTTTACATCTCCAATAAAAACTTTACTCATTGAATTGTGATTTTTCAGTTTATATTTTGGCTAAAATACAACAGAAACTCTAAGCCCTCAGGGTCATGAAGCATGTCTCATTTATATATCTATCTAGTGCCTAAGATAGCTCCTGGAACACTGGATCTTTAATTTGCATTTATTGAAGGAAAGAAGGGAGGAAGGAAGGAAGGAAGGAAGGAAGGAAGGAAGGAAGGAAGGAAGGGAGGGAGGGATTTTCTTTTTCTTTTTGTATATTTTATTGATTATGCTATTACGGTTGTCTCATTTTTTTTCTCCTCTTTATCCCCTCCACCCCCGCAACCCATCCCATCATCCCCATCAAATGAATAGATACATTAATTAATGACTTGTAGAAAAAAGTATCAAATCCTGTTTTATAATTCACTTAGTGTTTTCTGACCCTGCTTCATGATTCCTAACTTTGTTTTCTGGAATCCTCTTTTTAAAATACCTATTCTACCCATACTAATTTCAAAAAAGAGTCTCTTTGCTTTTAAGGGTTTTTTTCTTTTTCTTATTCACTCCAAAGTTACTGCTACTACCAACTCCAGTCCCTCCAGAATGACACATCTCAGGCCCTGTCTCCCCTACCTGCTTCATTCACAGTGGGCATCCTGAAGGAACCATCATAAGCCAGGATTTTCCTGACCTTGTTTCAGGAGGGACAGGATTGAAGATTTTAAAGTTATTTTAATGATGTGGCACCCTGGAGACCTATAAATCAGAATGACCTTCTCTGTTTGAGATAGTTTAAGAATGGTTTATCCTGTAAGTATGAGATGATCCCAGTGTCTTCTCCATGTCCTTTTCAGACTTCGGTTTAAATGGTTTAGTTGTGGGGATCAAGCAAAAAAAGAAATAATTGATCAACTCCACAGTTAAGGTCTGCTCTACACTAGCACTATGTTTTTCTTTTTCTTTTAAAGTTTTTGTTTACTTCTAGAGAGAGGGGAACAGAGGGAGAAAAAGAGGGAAAGAAACATCAACGTGTGAGAGATTCATCAATCGGTTGCCTCTCTCACAACCCCAACTGGGTATCTGGCCTGCAACCCAGGCATGTGCACTGCCTGGGAATCTAACCAGTGACCTTTCAGTTCACAGGCAGGCACCCAATCCACTGAGCAACAGCTTTCCTTACTGAAGGCTTTCTGCTCCTTACCACTATCCTCTGAGTAAGTTACATGGTTATTCCCATTATTATATTCATCCCATTGTCCCCAAAATAGAGTGGTTGATGTAAATATTAAACATCATTCATTATTCCACCTACCAATTACTGGTACCAGTCTTGGTGTAATCTGGGAAAATAGAGGGGGTAGAAGTTGCCTCTTCCCCCGACCACACAGAAATCTTTGTCTTCTCTTTTGGTATATATCAGTTTCTTCCCTGATGTAACAATGAGCTAACTAGCACCGTGGATTGTAACTAAAAAAATCATTTCTCTGGAGGTCAGATCCAGCCAGCTAGGAATCAAAACCTGAGGGAATAATTTAAAAGTTTACAGGTGCTTCATCCAAGTAGCATAGAAACACAACATTTGAATTGCCTAGAACACGTAAGGAAAATGTCTAATTTCCTTGGATTAAAAGTGAAAAATATTATGATATGTGATATGCCCTCTCCAGTATGATGTACATTTCCAATTCTATTGTCTCAAAGGATGGTATCACTTAGAGATGTTGGAGCCTTAGGAAAATGGAAAATTTTCCAAATCTAATATTAATACTACATAAGTTGCTTGAATGATTTGCACATGTTTGTAATAAAGGCCTTAAGTAATAACTCCTTGATATTTCTTTTATTCAATGACTTCTACATGTGCTTAATGATTATCTACCACATGTCAGACAGGCATACACTGATGAACAAGAGAGAAGTAATTCTTATTTACTTAAATCAACCTATCATTGACTTTCCCACCTATGAATCTATGAATACTTGTCTGTATCTCTCATCTAGAAATATTTTATGATAAATAACATTAGGTTCTATTTCAATTTTGTATTAGTCTAATCATCTCATATCTTTCGGAAATATATCCTCCTAAAATTCTCTCTGTATTACATTCTCAATGATCATACTTGATGTTTATGAGGTAAGGGAATTTCCTTATAATTTAAAAGAATTGCATTCTCAGTGATCCATGAGAACCTATCAGGTATTCTCCATAAACTGCTGAAGCCTTGTGTTTAAAGTGGGTGGAGATGAAAAGATTCAGAAAAGACTTAAATGTAACTTGTTTTGAATGGCCTCATGGGGCAAATGTGGACA
Source organism: Mormoops blainvillei (assembly GCA_004026545.1). NCBI lineage: Eukaryota > Metazoa > Chordata > Mammalia > Chiroptera > Mormoopidae > Mormoops > Mormoops blainvillei. The sequence goes on from PVJD01004671.1 coordinate 130,049, forward strand.
AATGTGTATTTTTAGAGAGTTTAGTTAAACAAATACTTTCAAAAAGCTTAGCTTATATTCAGTTTTAAATGATTAAAAAACTCCAATGCAGGTCAGGTTCCTCCAAATTTTTATTAAACGCACATAAAGATATACAAACAATGATAGTGTCAGGTTATGTATAAACCCACCAGATTATCACAAAAATAGTAGAAAATCTAGGTTTCTTCCCTGATGCTTTTTTATTTAAAAGGTTTCCTAAATCCACTTCCCTGGACAAGTTCCTAACTCTTGGAACTTAGTTTTTTGTATTTGGAAACCAGAGATGCTAAGAGTATATAGAGTTGCTATGAAATAAAATCAAGAAAACCAGATGACCAGAACAGAGTCTGATACATATTAGGTGCATAAATTATAATAATAATGAAAAAATGAGTGTTATTAAAACTAATAATGTATTTCAAATTCTAATGAGAATAAATATTAATTAATAAGAAAATAATGTTGAATTAATTTCTTTTTAAATCTAACTAGATTTTAACATGGGGCATGTCCTTCATAAAACGGAGACCAATTGAAGAATTCGTGGCAGCTGCCCTAGGTCAGAGAATTTGAATAATCATCCTTTTGCCCTTCAAAATGCTCTGTGAAAGAGAAACCTTCTGGCAAGGGTTCCAGAGAGAGGCAACCATTTCATTTGTGATCTCCAAAGGCAGAATGTGAAAGACTTTTCTCTAATATCATTCAATTTCTGAATGCAAAGGTGTCAACTTTCTGTGAAGCATATGCCTGTGTGAGCATCTGGACGGGAAGGGCGGAAAGAGAGGATGGGAGACTGAACCATTCATTTCTCTTAATCTCTCTATTGCCGGCCATGAACCCCATCTCCTTCTTTACCTGGTGCCCTGGCCTCCTAAACACGCCAGAGATTCTGGGGGAGAAAGCTCTGTATTTCTCCCAAGTCCTCTCGGTTGGTACTTTAGAGTTAGCCTTCCCTGCTGTGCCAAATTGGTTACCATGCTTTTGTCTGCTTTTTCCCAACATTTGTTGGAATCTTTTACCTGCATCTAACGTCTGCCTCATTTTCTTTGTTCTTGTGAGCCTAACATTTTCCCTTTTGTTGTTGTTGTTATTATTACTATTATTATTTTTTTAGTTCTTAGGAATAAAAAGGAAAGCTAAGGGAGCTGGGGGTAGTAAAGGGTAAAGGGGGTCAAATACATAGTGACCGGGGAAGATCTGAGTTTGGGTGGTGGGCATGCAATGCAATATACAAATTATTACTATTATAGAATTGTGCACTTGAAACCTATATAATTTTATTAACCAATGTTACCCCAAAAAATTAACAAAAAAGGAAAACTAATTAATATAGCTTGAAATTTTTAATATAATTTCAGT